>MKYW01000058.1:401491-424266 GCA_015776835.1 Aphidius ervi
TAATGGATTTTTCAGAAATACTGTGCAACAAATATTTATTGTAAAAAAAATTGTTTCAACTTTTAAAAAATTTTAACTTCATAATTTTCTACTGGTCTTTTTATTTTCAATATTTTTTTTTACAATAAATATTTGTTGCACAGTATTTATGAAATATCCATTAAATAAAGGACATTTTGAAGAAATGAAATATATTTTTTTGTGGATTTCTACTGATGCACTTTTTTATAACAATAATAAACAATAAACATTTTAGAAATTGAGGATACATTAATGTGCTCGTTTTAAATAAAATGTATTGTTATTTTGTTTTTTTTTTTCATACAGGTTTAATAATAACTGTCCAAAACTTCAATGGAAATTTAATACAATAACAATTGTCATGATATTACTGTCAACTATCGAGCATATTCGTAGAATTGTTGAAATAATGGCAATGAAAGAAGATCCAAAATTTTGCGACGCTTTGTGGGCAGATAGATCTCACAATAATTCAACAAATAAATTTGTCAATTTAATATCAAATGATAAATGTAAGATTTCAAATGAAAATATTTATAAGCATGTAAATTAACAATTTTTTTTTTCATCTTTTCAAGTCGTCAACATGGCTGAAGAAATTTTTTTATTTGTCATAAATATTTATACATCATATATATGGAATTTCACTGATCTTTTTATCATGCTGGTAATTTAATATTTTCATGAAAATTAATTTAATTAATAAATTGATAATTGATAGTAATTTGTTATATTATTTTTTTTTTTTTTTTTGGCACATTAAGGTGTCAACTGGTTTAGCTGAAAGATATAAATTTTTAAATAATATTGTGATCAATACAACCATCTGGAATAATCATGAAAATTATTGGGATCAACTTAGAATTTGTTATGGAAAATTAAGTAAACTTGTTAAAAATACTGATCAAGTTATTTCACCTTTAATATTTATATCTTGTACACATTATTTTTTTTTAATTTGTCTTCAATTACTACTTTGGATTTCGTGAGTATTTTAATGTATATATAATTAATGATATTATTATAAATATTTATTTATTTGTTATTTATTTTTAGACGAGATGACACTGTGACATTTGCAGCAGTATTTCCATTTTTTTCATTTGGATTTATGGTTTTTAGCACCAATGCTGTTATGTTTTCAGCATCAAGAATAAACCATCACAGTAAAAAAATTTTACCAACAGTTTATGAGTGTCCATCTGTTGAATATACAAATGAGGTTTTTATATAATATGATTTTATTATTATTTAATTTAATTAATTATTTATTTTTAAAAATTTTTAGGCAAAACGATTGCAAGATCAAATGACCAGTGATGACATTGCGCTTACTGGTCTTAATTTTTTTTCAATAACAAGAAATTTTATGCTTGCTGTGAGTTATTATTAATAATTTAAATTTATAATTTTAAAATTAATGATATATTTTTATTATTATATTTGTTTTAGGTCGCGGGAACAATGGTGACATATGAAATTGTTTTACTACAATTTTCAGATCCAAAAAAAGGTGTTTATTAATTTAAAAAAAAAAAAAATTTATAAACTTCTTCAAGTGTTTATTTATTTATTCAATATTTAAATAATAAATTTCAACTTTTATTATATTTATTACTTAAAAGAATAGTTTTAACGTGAAAAAAAAAATTAATCATAAAAACAATCTATGTATTTTTAATTTTTATACAATTTATTTATTCAAATTTTCGTTCTTTTTTTGTGTAATTATATTTGTTGAACACAGAGGGCTAAATCTACTTTACTGACAGTTAAAAATATCAACAATAAAACGTAAATAAAAACAAAATGGCACATAAAAATAATATTTATAAACAATGATAAATATATATATTTCAACAGGATAATTTTACTAATATTATAATGTGAATTTAAATAAAAATAATTAATAATATATTATTGTAGAATAATTATCAAAATATAAATGACGTAAAATTAGAACACAAGCCAGCTGTTTTTTTGTGTGGCTCCTTGTATCTGTGTATAAATAATAAATATTATTATTTTTTAATTGTCATGCGCGAATAATGGTGACGATTTAGATTTTAGTTTGCTTCGACGTCTATTATGTGTCTTACTTAATTACTGGTCAATTGTTACCGGTACAGTTTTTAATAATCTGTGTATTTTTCATAATTTTTTTCAATCCAAATAAACAACAATAGATAAATCAACAATTGAATGATTTTATTATAAACAAAGATGGATTTAACGGTAACAAATCCCCATGGCAATGGTTTGCTCTATGCCGGTTTTAACCAAGATCAAGGTACGTCAAAATAATCAACAATTAATCATCAAATCATTCACAATATTAAATTTATCCTTAAATAATTTTAACAACAACAAAATATCTCATAAAAAATTGAAAAAAAAAATCTTATAATTTTGCTCATTTATTTATTTTTTTCATATCAATTTTAATTTTTCAATTATTGATTTATTATTATTCAATTTGACCCAAGATTATTATGTTATTATCTTAATGATGTTTGTTTTTTTTTTTTTTTTAAATAAATTATTAATTATTAATTTATTTTAATAACTACCTGTTTATCGCTGTTATTTATTTTTTTTTTTTCAATTAACTCAAAGTCATAATAATTTTAACACAAGACTAAATTATTAATTATTATTGTTTAAATTATCTTAATTACAGGATGTTTTGCATGTGGTATGGAAAATGGTTATCGAGTATACAATTGTGATCCATTAAAAGAAAAAGAAAGACATGATTTTAATGATGGTGGTTTAGGCTATGTTGAAATGTTATTTAGATGTAATTATTTGGCACTTGTTGGTGGTGGCAGTAAGCCAATTTATCCTACAAATAGAGGTATGTTAATATTAAAATAGTATTATCTTGATTATTTAAATATAATTAATGAAAATAATATTGTTTAATCAACAGTTGTTATATGGGATGATTTAAAAAAACAACCAGCAATAACATTAGAATTTAATGCACCAGTTAAAGGTGTTAAATTACGAAGAGATAGAATTGTTGCTATATTAGAAGGTGTTATTAAAGTATTTACATTTACACAAAATCCACAACAACTTCATGTTTTTGAAACAAATCCAAATCCAAAAGGACTATGTGTATTATGTCCAAATAGTGATAATTCATTATTAGCATTTCCTGGACGTAAAAATGGACATGTACAAGGTAAATTTATATATATATTTTTAGTCAATAAAATTTTTTAATTATTATTTTTATAATTTACAGTTGTAGATCTTGCTAATACAGAAAAACAACCAATTAATATTGAAGCCCATGAAACTCCATTATCATGTATTGCACTTAATTTACAAGGTACAAGATTAGCAACTGCATCAGAAAAAGGTACATTGATACGTGTATTTGATACACAAAGTGGTAGTATGATTAATGAATTAAGACGTGGTGCACATCATGCAAATATTTATTGGTAAGTTATAGGTAATTACTATTGGTTTATATTTAAAAAAAATATTGTGCTGTTTATGATTAATGACAAGACAATTGTTTTTTTTTTTTTTTTGTTTTAAACAGTATAAATTTTAATCAAGATTCAACGTGGCTTTGTGTGTCAAGTGATCATGGTACAGTACATGTATTTGCTGTTGAAGATCAAAAATTAAATCGTCAATCAAGTCTTGCATCAGCAACATTTTTACCAAAATATTTTAGCTCAAGCTGGAGTTTTTGTAAATTTCAAGTACCAGGAGGTTCACATTGTATGTGTGCATTTAGCACAAACAATAGTATCATAGGTAAATTATAATTTTATTATTAAAATTATTATTATTTATTTATTTTATATATATATTTTTTATAAATAATTTTTATTAATTTACAGTAATATGTGCTGATGGTAGTTATTATAAATTTGTTTTTAATAACAAAGGTGAAGCAACACGAGATTTTTATACTCAATTTCTTGAAATAACAGATGACAAAGTGTGATGTTTAATAATAATATAAATAAATTATTATATAAATCATCAAGTTTCATTATTAAAGTTCTCAAAAAAAAAAAAAAAACTGCAGTGAGTCAATTATATTATGAATTGAAAAGTATTTTTAAAAAATTATTTAAATCATCAGTGATGAGTGAAATTGTTTTTTTTTTTTTTGGAACTTTTTTAAATTAAATAACAAAGACCAAATTATTATTGAGTGATTAAAATAAATCTTTAGAATAAATATGTGTTTGTTAAATTTATATTATTAAAATATTATTTAATGATCCTTGTTGAGAACTTGAATTGTTAGTGACGAAATAAGGCCCTATTGCCGAAATTTCTTGTCTTAAATTAATTTCAAAATAAAATATAAATATATTAAAAAATAAAAGAAAAACAATAATAGATTTGAAAAGATTATTTATAATTTAAATAAATATATATATATAAATATTGTATGAATTTTTAGATATAGTAAAAATTAGCCAGATCTTATCAAATCAAGCACTGACTAAAATTATCATTATTAATTAGTTAAAAATAAAAAAATTGATAAATTATAGACTCGATTATTCAAGTTTTATTGATAAAATTTATCGCACACTCATTATACATGTGAAATAATAAATGACTACTTTAATTAATGCAAATAAATATTATAAATCGAACAATTTTTATCAAGGAAGAATATATTGTTTATGAATATATTATTAATATTATTTTTCATTATTAATAAACACGTTAAATATTACTACAAAATAATAAATAAATATCTTGTCACAAATTTTAAATGATAAAAACAGAAATATAATTTATATTATATTGAAAATAAAAACAATTATTAAATGTTATTATATGCTAATTATTTTTTTTTTGTCTTAAAATATTATATCATCGTGAAAAATAATCTTAAAATAGTTGTTAAAAATAATAAATTATTATTTTTATTATTTCATTTACAAATAAATTGATTGTTTTTTTTTTTTTATTTTTTTTCTTATTTCATGTGAATGAGATAAATAGTTGCTAAATTTTATTTTTATTCATTCAGACAGACACTTTATGGAATATTGATTTTTTTTTTTCTAAATAAGCCTAATTGTGATTACATTTTTCTTATGTAATAATTACATAAAATTATTAAGCCATATGACAATTTGATTTGATTATTTTTAAATTTTAAATTATATAATTTTTGTGCTATAATTATTTATTTATTATTTTACATAAAATTAATTAATAAATTATACTTAATTTTGTTTAAATAATATAGACAATAACATATAATTAAAAAAATAAATAATAAAATTAATATTTTTAATTATTATCATAAAGTATTTTAAATTATTTAATTTACGTTAAAATTAAATGATAATTTTTTTTGTAAAAAAATAATAGATAAAGTATTTTTTCAATAGTAATATTCATACTTAAAAATTTAATTTTTTGATCATGTTTTTTTTTGTCTGTAAATCAATGTCAATATTGGCAAAGTAAATTATGTTTTTTTATTTTTTTTTTTTATATATTTTAAATATCATTATTTGACACCAAAAATTATCGTATGATTGTTTGATCCATGTTATTTATTAATTTATATGGATCAATTGACGAAAATAATTTTATCACGTTTTTAAATATTTTTTATATTTTATATTTTTAGACTTCATATGGAATTTGAGTTCCAGCATGTAAACGAACTTTTCCATTGCTCGTTCCTTCTCCAGGTGTCAAGGCAAATTTTGGTTTTTTGACACTGTGAATTTCGTGAATCAAAACACCTTTTGTTTCAGCACTTTTGTACGTACTATATACGACAAACCAAATATAAATTCCCATATTTATAAGAAACAACACAACAAGACCTAAAAAAACATAAACAACAATTAAATATAATAATAATATTAAATTTTTTAAAATAACTTTTAAATACTAACGTTCAATTATATCAAGTTTTCCTCCTAAAACAGCTATAAATGGACAATCTTGTTGAACAAGAAATAGTGAAAGAATTAAAGCGACAATTGTTGTCATCATAATCATCATCCAAGGTGCCATAAAATGACGATTATTCTGTTGATTAAAAAACCAAAAATAAAGCCACATATGTTCAATACAAAATTGTGCAAAAAAAAAAAATATATTTAGCTTACAATCAATACACCATAAAGAAGTAAAATTGTAGAAACAAAATGTATTACTGATATGACTAATCCACAGTACATCGAATAAACTTTTTCTGTAAATAAATATTATTATTTTCCATTTTGATATGATAAATTTTTAAAAAAATATATCAAACCTGTAGCATTATGATGAGCAATATCCATTTTTTTAGTATTAAGATGCATTGATGATATTTCTTCAAGTGCTTCACGTTCAAGTGCATCTTCAGTATCACGTTCAACCATTTCTTGTATATCCATGGCATGTGCCAATGCCAGAAGAAAAAATGTCATAATAATACCCGATATAAACTAAAACAAAATTATTTTATTCAAATAAAATCCCTGATAACTTGTAGGAAAAAAAAATATATATTTACCAATTGTAAAATTGCAATGAGGACTGTGCCTTGTTTTAAACTAAAGCAGTGTAAAAAATTCTTCAATAATCCTATCTTCATCTTGTTTATTAATAAATTAATATTATTTATTGAAAAAATTTAATAATATATTTAAATATATAAGAATTTTCTTTGTTAAAAACTTTTTTTTTTTTTATGCTCAACTTGGTAATCAATAACTATGTTAGTCTTTGGCAGTGTTGTACATACCAAAGGACACTGTGTGTTAAAAAAAAAAAAAAAGTGATTATTATACTGCAATTGTTTAATAAAAATATATATTTTAGGATTTAATTGTTGATAGTAATAAATATGAGCTTGAATGTTTTTGTGCTTATTAAAAGTAATAATTTAAAATAAAAGTGAGGGGAAAAAAAATATGGTTTATACGTGATTAATATGTTTGTCCGTATTGCAACTTTTTGGAAATAAATATATGAAACACATCCCCTTGGATACACGGGGTGAGACATGCGCTTTGATATCAACAATTTACTATACAGAGAATTGGTGGCGGCTTTGAATTTTTTAGTGATTAAAATATCTATATATTTTTTTTTTTTTAACTAAAAGCTATTTTAAATTGTTCCCAATTTTTTATACTAGTTTGTTTTTTTTTTTCAACTTGTTTTATTTAAAAAATCATAAAAAATATTAATTTGTATTTTAATAATTTTGATAAATAATTAATTAATAATTATTTTAATTGAAAATCTTTTAATAAATTGAAATTATTGTATATATTTACGAGTTTTTTAAAATTACTTGTGCAATTATTTGTTCGATTGAAAGTCGATATTTTTGGTAGTCATAGAAACATAATAAAATTAAATTACATAAATATAAAAAGTATTTATTTTTCAAGAAAAAGAAAGTGATGAAATAAAAATAATATTTTACATTAATAAGTGATAATATTTAAAAAATGTATCGACAAGATTTGCGAGTAGGTGTAGGGGTTGGTGCAATACATAATCCACCCCGAGTTAAATACAGCGAAGAAACTAGAAATCTCATTAAAAGTATGTCAAGAATTAACCTCGTTAAATATTTATTATAAAAATATAATTTGTTGTTTTGTTTTGTTGAAGTACTTATGGAAGAATCTAAATTAACAATGATGCAACGAAAGTCAATACAAAATGCAGTAGACAAGGGTGATCCACTTCCATCATCATCTAGATCATCTGTATCTAGATCATTTGAAGAAAAAAATGTCAGTGTTCCTTGTTATTGGAAAAAACGAACACAACAAGAAATTGTCAACAGTGGAGCTTATGAACGAGAACAATATCGTAGAACTACACCAATTTGTAATTTAAAAAAATAATTAATTAACTTTATAAAATTTGCATTTAATTATGGAATATTTAAAAAATCTATTATTTATTTTTCAGTAAACAAGGATAAACAAAAACGTCATTTAGCATGTATGATGGCTTTTGGCAAAGACATGCCTGAGACTCCACATGGTCCAAAGCAACTTCATAAATCAAGAAAACAATCATCAATACCAGATGACATTGATCCTTTGAATGAACGTTAGTATATTTTTTTATATACATAAAAGTAAAATAAATTAATTATTTAAAAATTCAATTATAATTTTAGTTGTCCAAGGTATTCGTGAACGTATGGAATTTTTAAATGACATGGAAAAACTTGGTCTTGGTAAAAAATATCGTCCAATAATTCAACAAGAAATTGCTGAAAAAATACGTATCATTGAATCATTTGATAATTTTGAATCAGCTGAAATTAATATTAAAAATTTAAAATACAAAAGACCATCACCAAAACCTTATCCAATGGGTGAATTAGAAATGTCATGATTCATATTAAATAATTGACAATATTTTGATTTTTAAAATAAAAATAAAAATGCATTTTAATAAAGTATATATATTTTAATTAAAAAATTAATTATATTTTCCTGGTAGATGAATAATTCATTCATTCTTTTATGAATCAATTATTATTTTCGATTCAAATTTCAATGAGAGAAAAAAAATTGAATCAACAGACTTGCATTGTGTTTATTAATAATAATAATAATAATAATAATGAGACATGATCATCATCAGAAGAGGTCAGCTAGAGTGATAGCCAGACGGCAGACACATAAATATATAATATACATGTGTACACGAGAATAATTCAAGTGGGAGTAACGAAATGATAATGAAAAAAAAAAAAAATATAAAAAAACGAATTGGGATAATCGAAATAACTGGTTTCGTTTGATGTTGGTTTGTCAGTTGTATATTCACACAGCTATATACGTACTTAATATATTATATAGTACCCGTAAATTTTTTTTAAACCGCACCAGGCACCAAGCAACACATATTTCCAGTTCCCCCAACATCAACCAACATGTCCAACATTATATATTTTATATGAAATCCAGTTACATGCCACACGGCAATGGCGAACAACGTATCATTTCTCATGCTCATTACGATAATTAATACATTATCCGGTGATATTAAAAATAAACCAATTGACAAACAACATTATTTTTATTATCATAATTTTATTATTTAAAATTGTTAATTTATTATTCGTGTGTGTTTTTGTGTGATAGAATTCTAATCGAAATTTTTCGATTTTTAAATTTTTTTTTCTTTCAATTTTTATTTGTTATATATTTCTGCGATTATTTGTTTTTATTTGTTATTATTTTTAACGAAAAGGAAACAAGTGTTTAGTGTTTTGATTTCAAAATACAATTGGTGGATTGAATGAGGCAACCGGTCTTTATACATATTGGATACGTCACATTTAATTTATATAATATTCAAAACAATTTTATTCAATCTATCCTCATTTGAAATTTCTGTGTGTGTGTATTTTTTTTTTTTTTTTTTTGAATTTAAAATTTATTCATACAAGTGAATATTTTTTATGCAATTATTTAGCTTATGATGATTTTTGAATAGTTGAAATTAATTTATATATTTATAATAACAATTTAAAAATTAAGGTATTTTTGTGGTAAATATTATTCAATATGGCGTCAACTGATCTGTCGTCAGGTAAATTGTTTAATAATATTTTTTAGAATATATAAATTTTTATTTTATCTAATTTAATAAAACAGTATGATTTTTTTTCTTATTAATTAATTATTTATCTATTTATTTATGTATATGTTATTAATGTTTTTAGATGTCAATATTTTTCGATTTTTTAAACATAATTAATCGAAATAATTGGCCTTTTTTTTTTCTTTAAATTTAATTTACTTGTGTCAATTGAATTTTTATATTTAAAAATCCACTTGTTGAATACCATCACGATTTTAATTCAAGTTTTACCACATGCAATTTTATCTGATCCTAATTTTTTCCTTTCTTTTTTTGTATCAGGTTTATGTTTTTATTATTAATTTCTTATTTTTTTTTTATTATTATTATTGCTGACTTTAAATTTACCGTTATTCTTACATTGAGTTGATGAATACAAAACGTTATGTCTGTTTTTTTTTTTTTTTTATTGTTTGTATTTCCTTTGTCCTCGTTTTATTTATCTAAACCGACAGGGAAATGTTGTTTTTATAAAATTATAAATTTTCTATTGTCAACAGGCTCGATACCTCCATTTTATCGTGAACTTCATGAAAAAATTTGTTCACCAACAAGTGGAAATGTTGAACGTGAAGTATTCAAATCATTGCTCGTCAAATCACAGCTGAGTAGTTCAGTTTTGAGTCAAGTAAGTTTAAAAATATTTTTTAAATATTCATTATCATTTTTTTTTTAATTTTTTGCTGATGTGTATAATTTACACAATTATTTATTGTTTATTTAAAAATTTACTTGACATTGATTTTTCAACCAGGAATATTTTGCAATCTTATCATTTTATTTGTTGAGTTTATTTAATAATAATTGATGGATAATTTGATTTTTTTTTTTTAATTTTAAAAGTAAAAAAAAAATATTTAAAATTTAGTCACGTGTTAAATATAGTATAATTTTTTTTTTCCTCTAAAATACCAGTAAAAAAAAAAAAAATATTTTCAAATAAAAGTATAATCAGCTTGAGTGTATAAAATTCTTATCATGACAACGAATAACACTTGTTGATAACTTAAAAAAAAATACTCCCTCTGAATCGAAAAAAAAAAATAAAAAAATTGAATATATATATGTCAAATAAAGCTGGTTAAACATCAAGTTGAATATATATATTTTTTTTTTTTTGTATACTTATGATATGAACGGATTATGTTTACATATTTAAAACCGAGTTTATAAATTATACCAATACAATATAAACAGAATAATTAACAAATTGAAAAAAAAAAACAAAAACTATCTAGCTTTTTTTGCAAGTAAATTTCAACTAACAAAAGTAATATATTTTTTTGACTAAAAATATTAAAAACAAGTATTTTTTTTTTTTCAATAAAATATTATTTCCTCAATAAAAATTCAAACTAATTGATTAAAATTGAGATAAATTTTTTTATTAACGCTACATGAAGTCAACAAAAAAAATGACTATTAAGAATTGAAAAAAAAAAAAAAAAAAAGTAAATTACTTTTATAACACTTGTCTATATACATAGAAAAAAAATAAAAAAATAAAAAAAACTGTATTGACGTAATTAGCAATGAGTCATGTTTTTATTTTCTTAAATGAAAAAAAAAAAAAAAAATAGAAATAATTATTTTAAAATTATATTTAAATAGTTTAATAAATAAATGTTTATAATTACGAAATTTATGTTTGAATGTCATGTAGTTACTTCAAAGGCATTCCCACTCAATTGTACACAAGTATACCCACATCATGATAAAAATTTTATTATATTAAAACACTATGTATCTATTGATGCTCGTATTATAATATAAAATGCAGCTATTATTTTTTCATTCATCTATTAACCAATAAATATGTAAATTTACACAATTAAAAATGATCAATTTACTGTAATAAAATCATTATTTTTGTTATTTGAAAATTATTAATTTTAATATTTTTATTTATGTTGATTGTAGATATGGGAACTTGTTGATAGTAAAACTGGATATCTCAGTAGAAATGGACTCTACAAAGGACTTGCCCTTGTTGCATTTTCACAACAAGGCAAACATCCAAGTGATAAATTACTGGAGAATGTTGAATCTCAAGGTTAATTGAATACAATATTTATTTAAGTTTATTGATAAAGAGAAAAAGCAATAATAATTATGTATTTTTTTTTAATTTAGCATTACCAATTCCTGTTCTTGGAGATTTAACTGAGGTCGAATTACTTGCACAAAGATTGTATCGTGGAAATAATCCAGCAAAATTAAATCTTACTTATACTGATTTATGTAAATTAGATACAATTGAAGTTAATATTGTACCAGAAAAAAAAGGAATTTTTTTAAAACATGTTGAGTATCAAATTATGAGTAAAGTAAGTACTATAATTTTTTTATTTTTTAATGAATAATATATATATTTAATTTTTATAACTAAGAAAAATATATTTTATTTTTTCTTTAGACATTTAATTCAGTTGTTCACAGAAGATACAATGATTTTGTGTCTCTTCATGAACTCTTATTGGCAAGATTTCCATACAGATTAATTCCAAAATTGCCACCAAAAAAAATTGTTGGAGGTATGATTAATAAAAGAAAAAAAAAGAAATTATTTTAAAAAAGTAATTAAAACATATATATAAATTTTTGTATCAGCTGATTCACAATTTTTGGAAGAACGAAGACGATGTCTTTTACGTTTTTTAACACTAATTGCACGTCATCCAGTAGTATCAAAAGATCCAATTGTAAATTTTTTTTTTACCTATACTGGTGAAGAAACACAACATAAAATACGTGAAGCATTTAGACGTGTACCAGATGAATTTGCAACATCAGAATTATCATCAAGAGCTAAAGAATTAGTACCACCAGAAACATTAACTGAATTTGCAAATAGTAGAGATCAAATACGTGTTATATTAAGTGGTATATCAAGACTTAAAAATATTGCTGATTGTCTTGCATGTAGATCACATTCATATGCTGTTGATATGGCTGAACTTGGTACACAATTGGGTAATCTTGCTGCTGAACCACATGGTAATAGTAGTTGGGCAAGTGGAGGATCAACTGTTTGGCATGATATGAAAAAAGGATTTCATGTTATTGCAAAGTTAGTTGCAAAAAAAAATCATTATTTATATTAAATTAATTACTTAATTTATTATTACTAATTATATATTATATTATATTTTAATTAGGGAATTTAATTTACTATCAGCAAGAGCACTTCAACAAGCTGTAAGAGAAGAGACAATGTTGTGTGAAAGATTAAATTTTTTACTTGATGTATTGATTGCACATAAATCATTGAGTGAAAGACATGAGAGAGGAGTCAGTGCTGATCATCAACGAGCATTATCAACAATGTTGATATTAAAAAAACGACAAATGCAAGGTGTCATACGAGGAACAGATGTAAGTTGATGAATCATTTATTAGTAACTAGTAAATATTAATTTAAAAATTAAATTTTTTATATACTAGGCTGATACTGTGGAATATCTTGAGAATAAAATGGTTGCACAAGAGTCTGTTATTGCAAATGTTGAATTGAGAAATTCATTTTCACTTCATTGTCTTCATATGGAAACACAATTGGTTCATGCACATCTTGAAATTTTAGCAACTGTTTTACAAAGTTTAGTTAATGTTCAAATACGTGGTCATTCAGAGGTAATTTTAATAATATTTTTTATTAAATTATATAGTTATTATTTAATGGAAAATTTGCTTTTTATATATATACAGCTTGCTGAGGTATGGAAACTCATTGAGCCAACAATAATGAAATGTTTACCAGAAAAATCAGTCACTGGATTAAATGGAATTGATAATAATGAAGGACCTCTCATTTGATCATTTTTTTTTTTTAATTAAAAAGAGAAAAAATTATATATAGCATTTATTTAATTTACTAATGAATGCTCAAACAAATCTCAGGATAAAAAAAAAAATTAAATACTCAGTTTATAGTGCTAACAACTGGACAATAAAAATTATTTAAATATTTTAATTTTAAACGAGCAAATTGCATGTTATTTTGTTTTTTATATTAAAAAATATGCAATAAATTAAATATATCTAAATATATATATATATTTTTAATAAAAAAATTAATAAATAATTATCTATATTTCTATTGTTTTACGTACTTAATATAAAATTATTTTTAAAACTAAATTTATAAAATTTTCTGTATATACGAAAAACTGATTAAAATTTTAAACTGATATTGTAATTAAAAAGGAAAAAACAACTGTACATATTGTTAAGATAATAAAGAAATTTTTACGTTTAGAAATTTTAGTCACTGGATAATTAAAAAATGTTGTTAACAATTAATCGGGTTGTTAAATATATATGATTAATAAAAACAGTGTAAATAGAAATTTAATTTGATAAATAAAATAATATTAAAAATTTTTAAATGAATGTATCAATCAATTAATAATTGAGTATAATTTAATTTGTTTTGTTAGTCAATGGAATCATTTATAAGTCTAAATTATCAATATAATTTTCATGAAAAATAACAACAGTATTATTTAAAACTTGGTCTTATTAATTTGATTTGAATATCATTTTAAATTTCAACGTCATCAGTGAGTTTTTCTGTTGATCAAGCTCAGTACCATGATGGTTTTTGTACCATAACTGGTAGCTTGAAGGTTTTGAATTATCAACGAAACAAAAAAAGAAATAGAAAAAAAAAATAAACAAAATAGACTGCTTGCACCAGATACTGATAAACAAACTGCAATTGTTTTAACAACAATAAATTGAATTATTCATCAATGTGATATTTAATTAAAAAATCTAATCAGTAAAGTGAATCCATGATTTTTATATATCAAAAACTTATTTCAAGTAGACTTAAAAATACTGATAAGAAAAAAAAATATATAAGTAAGTATATCTAACGTTTTTTATATTTATTATTGTAAAATAAATTATTTAAATATTATTATTAAATACTTGGGTCGTATAAATTTTACAATACACGTAAAAAAAAATAAAATAAATAACGTAGAAAATAATTTCAATTGCATTATATATTTTACCACTTTTTTTCATTTTTTTTTTTTATTATTATATAAAAAATCAAAATTGAGGTTTATTTTTAACAGCTTTAGCTTTTAGTTGTCAACTTGTTACAATATTATTAAAATTTCATTCTGTGTGGATATTGGCTGCTACGTAATCCAAACATAGCTGATAAATATGTGAACATCATTTTTTTGTCATCACGTTTTTTAATTGCATCAAGGACAATTTTATCAACAACTTTTTGATCAGCTTTACGTTCATCTGATGCTTTGTATTCTTCTTTTTTTGTTGCAAAGATATCACCTTCTTCTTTCTTTGCACGTTTTTCACGTTTTCTTATGAAATATTCATCATTGAATTTAGATGGTACTTTGCCATTAAGATCAACTTTTGTTGATGTTGCAATGACATAGTTTTGGCTAACTCGTCTTAATGGACAACCATTGATCAAGAATGGACCTGTTGAAATGTTTACATAATTAACATTATTAATTATCATTTAAAGAAAAAAAATTTACATACATATATGATGTAAACAATGATGATGTTCAACTTACCAGTTACCAAAAGAAGTCCACTATCAAGTGCTCTTAAAAATACAACACGTTTGCCTTTATGAACACCAGCCAACAAAATACACACTGTTCCTGGAACAAGTGATGGTCTAACGTATCTTGTATGATCACGGAAGCATTTTTTACCATGATGAGGAGTAATTGGATCTACTGTTGGATAACTTGCACGTCTTTTAAGAAGACGAACAGTTCTTGTTGAACCATTCTTTTCACCATTAATTGGTTTAACAACTGTTAATGGTTTTTTTGGCTTTTCAGCCTTTGGATTTTTTTTACCAACAAATTTGTATAATGCTTTTTTGTGGTACATACGTGTTCTACTGAAACGGTATACTCCATTACCAAGATCATAATTACGTGGTTGACCACGTGTTTTTTTTGCTGGTGTTGCTGATGCACCAGGCTTGGTCACAGTTTTTTCTTTTGTGATAGCCATCTGAAATTATAAAATCATCAATAAACTACACTAATTCATTTTAAACAAAAAAAATAATAAAATAGTAAACAATGATAAATTTCATAGTCAATCATATAAAAAAATAAAAAAAAAAAAAAATGTCACCTAATACTCACTGCTGTTAGTTGGAAAAGAAAGCCACCACGTTTCGATGGCTTGGAGGTTTGAGCGTTAACTGACTGAATTAAATGAAAACATAAAAATCCCTAGTGATAAAAAATATTGAGCATGCGCAACAATGAACAATTATTTCGCCAAATATGATTGGTTGAAAATTGCAAGGTTTACATGAAAATACGGTGGAAAGCCTACTTAATTAGGGACATTATTAACTAGGGACTTTAATATTCTTAAATTTAGCCCAGATAAGTTTGCAAGTGGAAAGCTACCTTAAGGTTAAATCACTTTGGTGTTCATTTATCATTTTGATTTTCCCAATTTTCTAATATTTTTTCTAATGTCTTGAGGTCTAACTTGACAGTTGACAAGATATGCCAAATATTTTTTTTTTTTGATAAATAAAATACAGTCAATAAAATATTATCCTCTTGATTCGCGGCATTTATTTCTCTCCCTCTTTTTCCCTCTCTATCTACACGCCCCAATATTAAAACATAAATGATACATCAGAGCCTCCAAGAGTGTGTGTGATACTACTTGCTTACTGATAGCACTTACATATTAAATCACAGTATTATAAATTATAACAAAATCATCATTATTGTATCCTCAATCAATTTATTCAACATTATTTATGTGAAAATTGTAAATAATTTATTAATTTACTCCAATTTTTTATATTTTCTTCAACAAATTCATTTTCATTTTTTTACATGTTATTTTGTGATTACATGGAGACAGTTCAATCTCTGTGTGTGTGTGTATTTTTATTTTATTTTAACATTGTTCTTATTAAAGAAAATATATACAATTTATAAAATTATTTAGTGAATTAATAATGATATTTATTGTTTGTTAATATATTTTTTTTTAAAAAGTTATCAAAGAGTTGAGCCAGATGAGGTGAGTCGATTTGTAAAGTGAGATTTTTGTCGGCCATTATTTTGTATGTTGCTTCCGCAGAATAATTTTCTAGGCAGGCAAAAGTTAAAAAAAGAGAAGAAAAAAAAAAAAATTAAATTCACTTGGTGAACAAATATCCTCGTGGGTGGGTGTCCATGTTTGGCTGTAAATTAACTTGACATTTTATGTAGCTCAAACAGTCTTAAATTCATTTCATGTTTATGTTTATTTATTTATGTGTCAATACATTTTGACAATTATATTTATTTGAATTGTTATTTTCTTTTATTTTTTTTTTTTCAACTCAAAATTTATTATTGTTTTGTGGTTAATTTATGTGAGTGGTTGTTTATGGATTATAAAAATAGCCATTGTATAACATTAACGAAAAAATATGTTGATTTTATTATATTCTTTAAATATTGTTATTAATAAATAATTATAATAATATTTTTGTTATTTTTATTTTTTTATTGTGCTGTTAATATTATTTTAAAAAATTGAACTTTATTATTATTATATATTTTTAATTATTATACAAGTACAAAACAAAAAGAAAAAAATCTTATCTAAATGACATTTAAATTTTAGGCTTGAAATTAATAATAATTCTAAAACAAATACATCAATAATAAAATTGGAGCATATCAATCACTCATATTAATCAGAAATTTTTTTTTTTTTTAATTAAAATAATAACAATATTGAAGAAAATATTTCTGCAATATTTCAACGAATTAATTTTGATTTGAATGGCAGTTTGATAAAAAGCATAAAATAATTTTAAACATAAATTAGTATAATGAAATTTTATAATTAATTAATTAATTGTTATTATTTTTTGTTAAATAGATAAACAATAAATAGATGATCATTAAAAGCTTGTTGGAAAAATTGACCTGACACTTTGTATTACACGTAACTTGAAGACACTAATTAAAATTTGTACGTGTGTTTTATCAACAAACAAGAAACAAAAAAACAAAAAAAAAAATTTTATTTGGTTGACTTGAAAAAGACAGTAAAGATAATTAAATAAATAAATAAAATCGTTGCCCCGCTGGGCGCAGATGGGAGCTGGTTTGTTAAAATCCGACTGGGTAATTATACCCGGTGTTGGATACTCACGTTTCATCCCAAAAAGGATTAATATAACAAGGCATTCACGTACACGCTATCGAGCGTATTCTATAATAATAAAGAAATTTAAACTCTATCAAACTGGAATTGATGGAGTTGGAGAATATTGTGGCAAACACTGTTTACCTCAAAGCCAGAGAAGGTTTGTTTTACCTTTTTTTATTTAAATCATCAAATTAATTTATTAAAAAATTATTGGGATTAATTATTTGAATGATATGATTGATATTTAATTGGTATTAATTATTGCTGAATTTTAATTCAGGTGGTGGTGACAGTAACAAGGGCAAAAGTAAGAAATGGCGGAAGATATTGCAATTTCCTCACATATCACAGTGCATCGGCCTAAGGGATAAACTTGGTAAGAAAAATTAATTAATCATTAAAAAATTATTACATTAACATAAGATATATATTATGTGATTTATAATTTTCAAGTTTTAATTAACTTTCTTGTCATTTAGCTAGAAAATGATTTTTAAAATTATTAAATTGCTGAATTTCTTGACGAAATAAATTATTTTTTTTTTTCCTTTATTTTATGCTAAAGTTTATTAAAATAATTTGTACAAGTTGATAAAAGTTTTCATATTTTATTATTCTTAATCTGATAAAAGTGTCAATTAAAATTTTTCAAATTAATAACTTGATTTGCAATAAAAAAGACTAGAAAAAAAATAAAAAGAAGACAATTGAATATTTTAAATAATTAAAAATTAATTATTGTTATTTTTTATAATTGGATAATACATGCTGACTTGTAGGATTTATTTTTGAAATATATCCGGATAACAATGTTGCTCGACAAGATAATAACCATGAGGATCCTAAATAATTTAATTTCCACATCAATTTTACGCCCCCTCGGTATTTACTCATGGTCAATATAAACGTTTTGTCAAGCAATGTTTTTGTCGACCCTTCACTGTCATTGTTATTTTTTTTTTTCTTTTTTTTTTTTTTTTTTTNTTTTTTTTTTTTTTATTTCTTTTTCTTTTCTGAACGTCCGTCAGTTTGTTGTTAGTATTATTATTGTTATTATTATTTTTTAATTGAAAACCGGCGGCTGAAAACACTCAATAAAAAATTAAATTAAAAATTTTATAATTAAAATGAGTTTCGTGTTGAGTGTATCGAACAAAGTTCATCCATGTAACTCTAGAAATAAAACTTTTATAATTGTTGATCAATACTCGTAAATTATCGAATGCATAATTTAATTATTGGAAATTTTAAAAGTTGAGAAATAACAATTTTCATATTAAAATTGTTTTTATTTTTTTTTCTCTTTAAATTTTAAATACTTGTCGAAATCAATAAATCAAAAATAAAATTAATCAAAATTAATTTTATTAAGGTCATCCTAATGATTAAAGGAAAAAAAAAAAAATTTCTAATATTTAAAATTTATCAAATAATTAATTTTTTATCTCAAATTTTATGTACAAGTAATTTATAAAAATTAATTCATTCAATTTATTAATATAAGTCTGTCAATCAAATAAAATAAAAGGAAAAAAAAAAGTGGCAGATTTTTTGAATTGATAAAATAAAATTTAAATATCATCTTTTGTCAGCAGATTTATATTATTTTATTATGTGAGTCTTTGTTTAAGCTGAGATAATAGAAAGCTTGACAAGCTTATTGAAAAATAAATTATATTTATTGATTTTATCTTACTCTGAATATTCAATAAATTTTTCTTTTATTACTATTTGATATTTTTACAAATATAAAACTCTTGAATTATATAATACACAGCTGTTAATTGAATTGGTAATTATACAAGACATATATTTTTTATTTTTTTTTTATAATTTCAGATATAAGATATAGTTATTTAGTTGATCAACAGCCAATTGGACGAGTATTATTTCGTAAATTTTGTCAAGATCATAAACAATCTTATCATCGTTATAATATTTTTTTGGATTCAATTGAAAAATATGAAATTGAACTTGATGAAAATCGTTTGGTGCTTGCTAAGGATTTATTTGAAAAATATTTAAGATGTGAAAGTTCAGAAGTTGTTAATGTACTAAATGATTCATTAATTTCACAATGTGAAGAACGTCTTTGTTCTGGTAGTCGAGAATTATTTGTTGAAGTATCACAAACAGTTAAAAATTTTCTTGCTGGCGAGCCATTTTCTGAATTTCTCAATAGTTTCTACTTCTACAGGTTTGTTATTACTTATTACTTATTAATTATAAAAGCTAAAAATAATAAAAAAATAATAATAATAATAAAAATTTTAGGTACCTACAATGGAAATGGCTAGAGGGACAACCAGTTACGTACAAAACATTCAGAATGTATCGGGTATTGGGTAAAGGTGGTTTTGGTGAAGTATGTGCTTGTCAAGTACGTGCAACTGGTAAAATGTATGCATGTAAAAAACTTGAAAAAAAACGTATTAAAAAACGTAAAGGTGAAGCAATGGTATTAATAGAAAAAAATATATTACAAAAAATAAATTCAAAATTTGTTGTATCACTTGCATATGCATATGAAACAAAAGATGCATTATGTCTTGTTTTAACAATAATGAATGGTGGTGATTTAAAATTTCATATATATAATATGGGTGGTGAGCCGGGTTTTGATATTAATAGAGCAAGATTTTATGCTGCTGAAGTTGTATGTGGTATTGAACATTTACATTTACAAGGTATTGTTTATCGTGATTGTAAACCAGAAAATATATTACTTGATGATCATGGACATGTTAGAATATCTGATCTTGGTCTTGCTGTTGAAATAATGGAAGGTGATATGGTACGTGGAAGAGTTGGTACTGTTGGTTATATGGCACCAGAAGTTATTGATAATGAAAAATATACATTTTCACCAGATTGGTTTAGTTTTGGTTGTTTAGTTTATGAAATGATTGAAGGACAAGCACCATTTAGAGCAAGAAAAGAAAAAGTTAAACGTGAAGAAGTTGATAGACGTGTTAAAGAAGATCAAGAAAAATATTCAAATAAATTTACTGAAGAAGCAAAAAGTCTTTGTCAACAATTACTTAAAAAAAATCCAAAACATAGATTAGGATGTAAATGTGGTAGACATGGAGCTAAAGAAGTTAAATTACATCATTTTTTTCAATGTTTAAATTGGAAAAGAGTTGAAGCTGGTATGTGGGAACCACCATTTATGCCTGATCCACATGCTGTTTATGCAAAAGATGTACTAGATATTGAACAATTTTCAACAGTTAAAGGAGTTAATTTAGATGCAACAGATGATACATTTTATAGTAAATTTAATACTGGTAGTGTATCAATACCTTGGCAAACTGAAATGATTGAAACTGAATGTTTTAAAGAGCTCAATGTACTTGGTCCAAATAGTTCACCTACACCTGATTTATTAGTTAATAATCCACCAATTAATCATGAAAGTCAAGGATGTTTTCCATTTAGAAGAAAGAAAAAAGAAAGTGCAAGAACTAGAGAAATTCCAATATCTGAATGTCATTTATTGCAATTATCACAGAGTCAAAATTATGAAATGTCAGGTAGTTGATTTAAAATTAATTACATTAACTCAAACACTCCACCAACAATATCTTGATGTTGTATTTTAAATATCAAAAGAGCGCAATGAATAAATTTTAAGAACAAATTAATAAACAGTAGTAATACATGCTCTGTGACGTTTAATATTACATAATTCAAAACACGTTGAGCTATAAAATTATCAACGTGTCTTTCAACGCACAAATTCAGTGACTTTAATGTCTTTTATTTTATAAAAAAAGTCAATATTTCAAATATATACCAATGTCTGAATTCACAATGTGATTTATTTATATTTTTTATTTGTTTTTTTTCCACTACAAGTAAAAAATAAATCAGAAGTAATTAAATTAAATACTTAAACTTGAATAATAATTAAAGCACTTTAGAAAGAACAATGTTTTAATATAAATAATTTGTTAACATTTAAATTAAATGTAACAAATTTTATAAAATTAATTTTAATTTAAAATTGTTCAAATTCAATATTATTATCCGTCTAAAAAATTGTCGTCAAGACATTGCCAAGAAAACTGTTATTCAGTTAATTTTTTATTTTCGAATTTCAACGAATTTTTTCGTTTTGAATGTGAAAAAAATAAAAATAAAATACAATTGTTTATTTGCATAATTAATATACATATACAACACATACTCAAATTGAGAAATCAAAGGTCTGAATTTATTTAAAAAAAAAAAAACAATTGCATTAGTATTAAAATTTTAGATATCGTTCTGAAAAGGTTTTTAAATATGCAATGAGTTAGTTGATTTACGCGATATAAATAGTGTCATTGTCTTGTGGATAATTGTTTTTGTATCAATTAACAAGATAATATTATGTTTTTTATCATATAATTATTTTTAGTTATTTAAAATTTTATGTACTGACTTTCGTTTTATTTTCTTTTTTCTTAAAATTCTGTACAAATATTAGAGATTGAATAAATAAAAAAAAGCGCAAATTATTGCACAATCATAAATCGGTATTTTTTATATGATAATAAAAATAAAAAACAAACTTTTTGAATAAAATTAATGAAAATAAAAATACGTTTAATGTATTGTATGTTTCTGTATTCGTTGAGTGTCTATTTCAAATTTATCATACTGGTTACCCAACTAAAAATAAAAAATTTAAATTATTAAACAATGCAGCAAATTGTCAGTATGAACAATAGTTTTTTTTTTTTTAATTACAATATTATAGTATAATAATAGGCTGTCATTGGTTTAATCTGTTTTTTTTTTTATTATTATTATTATTATACCAATGACAAAATAAATGTTTAATTTTATAAACCAAAAAATAACAATGTATTAAATTATATAATTCAAAAGTGTGACATAGGCACATGCAAAAAAAACAGGTGTCATTATACAAACACTTTTTTTTTTTTAAA
>MKYW01000058.1:440123-454035 GCA_015776835.1 Aphidius ervi
AAAAAAAAAAAAAGAATTTATTTTTTTATAACAGATTAAATTTTCCTTCAATATTACAGCCTGACTAATAATAATTAAAAACACATGTAAATTAATTATTATGTAATTACAATAAATGTTTAATTATAACTATTATATTTTTTTTTTTATTTTTGATTTTTTATTTTATGAGTTTGTACGTCAAAGTAGTAAATAAAATTATTTTACTGTACAAAAAAAAATAATTCAAGCCAAGGTATTTATATTTATATCAATTAAACTTGCACCTGTAAAAAATTTTCGATCGAATAAATTTTTATATTTCAAATAAAATTGTGTATTTAAAATAAAAAATTTTCAATTCATGAAATAAATTTTATTATAAAAAAAATACTGTAAGTTTAATAAATTTTAATTGAAAAAAAAAAAAAAAATATAATAATAATTCTGAGGATATAAAAAAAAAAAAATAATAATAATTATCCTTTTTTAAATTTAATTAACAAAATGGCAACTGTTTGAAAAACAATAATCCAAACAAAAGTTGAAATAAAACCTTCATAAACAGCTGGTTCACTCATTCCCCATCCTCTTGCTAACATAGCACGAATTGATTCAGTACTTTTAGTAAGTGGTAAAAAAAAACTAATTGCTCGCAAAATTGGATGCATTCCTTCAACTGGCCATATTATACCACAAAGCATAACAATTGGTAAAAAACTTCCCATAGCCATATAAGTGGCACTTCTTTCATTTTCACAACTACATGCAACAACAAAACCAAAACACATACCACAAAGACCAGTTAATATTGTTAATATTGTAACAAGTACAATGTCACCTTCACATGTCAATTTAAATATTGCAAATGTAAATATAAGAACCATCATTGTTTGTCCAGTCATAACAGTAAATTGTGTAACAACTTGACCAAATAATACTTCAGTTCCGGTAATACCAGACACGAGACTTCTTTCAAGTAGACCCTCATTACGTTCTAATAACATTGCACCAGATGTCAATGCCACTGATAGAAAAAATATAATTCTAAAAAGATAAAAAATTTATATTGTTTGTGATTATTGATTAATCATATTAAATTATTATTTATACTTACGTTAAAATTATTCCTGGTGCTGCAAAGTCAGTAAAATTTGGTGCTGTTGGACCATAAATTGGTGTTTGAAACTGTAAATAATTTAAATAATTTAAATAATTTAAAAATAAATGAATAAATAAATAAAATGATGATAACTTACTGCTACAGGAATGGCAGTCAATTTTGCACTTAAATTACAAGCAACTGTTACGTCTCTAGCAAAATCTTGATATGAATAAAGTAAATCACGTTGTAATAATTGTCCAATTTGTTGATCTATGTTGACATGAAATATAAAATAAATAAATATAAAAGAGAATTGTTTTAAATTAAAAAAAATAAATAAATGACTTACTTGACATATCCATAACGACATCCATATCTCCATAAATAATATCAGCTTCATCAGCAAATCTTCCTTTATTTATTCTTGCAAATAATGATTCTGAATAATTTTTAGAAAATGATATAGCTGCCCATGACCATCCTTTTTCAACAGCATGTTTTGATTCATCTTCATTATCATAATGTGAATATTCAACTTTACGTTTTTTTAAATGTTCAAGATAACGACAAGATAACATATTAATATCACAACCAATTGTTGATACACATGTTTCCATACTATTATTTAATTCATGATTAACAATTGCAATATTTAAACCAACTGGATCTTTACCAATTGATAAACAAAATAATATTATTTGTACAACTGGAAGACCAATGATAAATAACATAATACCAACATTTCTCCACATCCATAAAAAATTTTTCCATATTATTGCTTTCATATGTTGTGGATTTAACATTTTAAAATTTGTTGAACCTTTTTCTTCTGGTGGTAGTTCTGGTAAATTATCTGTTGTATCTGTAGCTGGTGCAATACTTCTTCTTCTACTTGTTATTGATACATTATCACCAAATTCACCACTCATTTCATCTTCAACATCAAAATCAGGTACAACACCAGTAACACTACTTAATATTGAACTTCTACGTCGTAATCCCATATTTTGTCGTTTAGATAATTTAAGAAATACTTCTTCAAGTGTATCTAAACGATGCATTTCCATTAATCTACTTGGTGATTCTTCAGCTAAAAATCTACCACTTCTCATTAAACCAATCATACCAGCTTGTCTTGTTTCTTCAATATAATGAGTTGTAACAATTATTGTTTTATTACCATCTTTTGTTATTTGTACAAGATGATCCCATATACTTTGACGTAATACTGGATCGACACCAACTGTTGGTTCATCTAATATTAATAATTCTGGATCAGCTAATAATGTTGCTGCAATTGATACTCTTCTTTGTTGTCCACCAGATAAATTTTTAACAAAACGATTTTCATTTGGTAAATCTAATAATTTTAATAAAAAATCAAGTTTTTCATCAACTTGAGTTGTTGTCATACCAGCACACCAGCCAAAATATATAAATGTTTCACGAATTGAAAATTCACCATAAAGTGCTATTTCTTGTGGCATATAACCAACTCGAGGTCCAGGTACACCAGAACCTTTTGAACCAGGTTTACCACCCAGAACCCATATTTCACCGTCATCAAGACGTCGACGACCAACAATACATGATAATAGTGTTGTTTTACCACAACCACTTGCACCCAATAGACCATATCTTTAATGAAATAAATATTAATTATATTATATAAAAAACTTTGTATATATATTATAACACTTACATGGTACCTTTGGGTACAGTCATATTCAAACCATCAAGTATTATATTTGGATTACTTTTTGGTCCATATTTTTTAAATGCTCGTCTAACACAAACAGCTTGTCTTCTTCTTGTATCAAGTGTTGATGCTTGTGTTTGAAATTGTGCTCTTCTTGTTTTTAACTCAATTGAAGTTGCTCCAGTTGATCCTGGAGCCTCCATTTCTATTTAATAAATATAATCATAACATTAATTTTTTTTTCTCAACAATAAACTAATTAATTAGGCAAAAAATATTAATGAATAAAAAAAAACGTTAATGTCATTGAGTTTAATTAAACATTATCGTATATTTATTTATTTTTTTTTTCAATATGATACACCTGACGTATACCTGATGTAACACTTAACTAATTAACTAATCTACTTTAGCAATGAGTCTAATTGAAAACAAGAGTTTTTTTTTTTGTTAAACAATTAGTTTACTTGGCTGTGATTAATAATTCTCCTACATAAAAAAATAAAACAACAACACAAGGAATTTTTTCTATTTTTTTTTCTTTCAACTTTAGCTTGATTGTGGGTGATTTAATAATTTATATATCTAACAAACTTTTGTTCCAATAAATTAATCATTTAATAAATAACACAAAATTAAATTTACTTTTTAATTCCAATTTCATAAAATTAATATTTACGAAATCAAGAGAAACTATTTCATAACTTTACGTTAATCTCAATACACTTTTCCAATTTGTTTTTTTTTTTTTATTTTTAATTTCAACATGTATAAATTCATTATTAAAGTATATCAAAAGTCACCAACCGCTGACATATCAAAATAATTAAAAAAAAATCTTTTTGTTTCACTTGACATCAAATTATTATTGTTGTGAAATTTAAAAATATTCCAGAATGTAATTTATTTATTTTTTTTTTTCTTTTATAAATATTTGAACACGTAATCCTTTTTTTTTTTTTTTTTGCCTAAATTGTGTAATTGCGTGACGATAAATTCAATTTATTATTTTTAGTTGTTTCTGTAACTTTAAAAAAATTTTTTTCATTTGAAAATTTTACGAGAAATTATAGCTTTTTTTTATTTTTGAAAATAATAAATAAACACTTGACACCTTTAATTGCTTTCATCACTAGTAATATATAAATTATAAATTTTTTTTTCCATCACAATATTAATCATTATATTTAACATAAATTAACAATCACTTGATAAAAAAATTTGTATTATAATTATTTTAGTATAAATTTATTGCTCGATATATATTTCCATAAATAAAATGTCCTTTTTTTTTATCAATAAAAATAACTTAATTATAATATTCAATAAATTATTATGTAAAGAAAATATTTATTTACCAGTTAATTTAAATAAATAATTAATTATCAAAAAATATAATTAAAATGATATTTTACTACGACAAACTATGCTCATAGTAATAGCTAATAAAAAAATCAAGTTTAAATGTTTTTTTTTTTTTTTGTTAATAAATAATATAAAACCACAATAATTTAAAGCCAAAAATAATTGATGGCTGTTTATTGTGGTAAAGTCAGAGTTAAACTGGTCTTTGGTTGTCTGTTTAAGACTGCTCAAGACTTGGTGAGTCTGTTGAATGCTTTGATACAACACACATGCAATATATCAAATTTACCCACACTTTTACTATTATTGAGATACACAAACTTATTTCACCTTTGGATATATATAATAATAATTTATATATATATATTTTTTTTTTTCTTATTATTCTCTCCTTCCGTGTATCCTGACTGAATATCTTGATGACGTCGTTAACGATCTTGGTTTATATATTCACAAGTGAGGCTGTGTGTAATGCGAATGGACCATGGACCATGAACACCCCGATCAATTCATCTGGTCAAACAACAACGCATTTTTTTTTTTTTTTCATTGTAAAAATTAACTAATTATCATACGTATATAATTTTATATTTTTAAACTTTTTATCATATAAAAAAAAATTTAATTTTTTCTAAATTTATTTCGAAAACAAAAAAAAAGTATTAAATAAATTTCGATTGTAAATTTTTACTTAAAAATTGAATATATATAATGGAATTTAATATTTCAATGGTTGGAGAAAAGAAAAAAAAAAAAAAAGGCCAATTCGTAACCTTTACTTTCGATAATTTTCTATAGCTTTTTTCCCTTTCGAAATCATAAGACGATTATTCGAAAAAAATTTAAATTTCCATAAAATAAATTAATACTTTTTTTGACTATTGATGGTAAATTATAAATAATATAAATATTTAATATATTTTTTTTTTTTTTTGTTATTTTATTTATGTTAAAATAAAAAAAAATAACATTGAGACAAAATAGAGGTAATTTTAAGATAAACTCAATGAGAGTGAAAGTGATACATCGAACAGAAGTGAAAAAAAATTTATCGTTGAGTCATGCAACATAGCCCAATGAAATATTTTGCGAAATATATTTATAATATTACGAAAAATAAATTTAACAATATATTATAATGTATATATAAATTTTTATAATTATTATTAAGTTAAGCTGACTTTGTACCTGAGTTGAGGATCTTGGCCTTTGGCATCAGTCTGCCCTTGCTTAGTAAAAAGTTATGTAAACATAAACTACAAATTACCATCAAAAGAAAAATTTAATTCTTCATCTTTCTTTTATAATATGAATCACGTTTTTTCATTTATTTATTTTTTTTTTCTTCTTACAAGGTCAAAAGCGTCCGGTAAACTCGTTTTTATCAATTTCAAAAAAAGAATATATATTTCCAAATATAAAAACTTTCGACCGTGACATAAACTGGAGCGCGAAAGGCAAATTATTATATTTTCATATATATTATATTTAAAAACCAGTAAATTTTTATAATTATTTTTTTATTTTTTTAAATTAAAATTATAAGATATTATAAAAATAAAATTATAAATTTTATAATAAATAATCTTGATGATTTATTACGATGAAATATATATTTTAAATATGGAAAATTTTAATACAAACCATTCAATGAAAATTATTGATGAATTCACAATGTTTACTGTAACATAGGTGTCGGCTCTTTTAGACACACAGAGATAACTAGCATAGTGGCAACACATCTACATCTCAAACAGAAAAGAAAAAAAAAAAAAAAAAAAAAAGAAGATCTCCTTGACGGGCAATACTTGATGGGCAATGCAATTTTATATTATTTTATTATTTTATTATTTTTTTTCATCTTTAAGTAATTATTATTAATGAGATAACAATTATAAAATAATTTTTTTTATCATATATAAAATTCCATAAATTCTCGTCACTCAATAGTATCCTGTAATTTAAATTTAATTTAAAAAATATTAGAAAAAAAAAAAAAATGTATTTATGTTTTGTTGGCAGAAATTATTATTTAATTTTTTATTGAATAATTTCGATTTAAATTAAATTATATACCTATTATATAAAAAAGATTATAAAAATGATTTTAATTTTTTTTTTTTTTAATATATTATTATGATCAACTTGAATAAAATGTTGACGAGTCAACAAAAAAAAAATTAAACTAGTTTTTGATGACATTTCTTCCAAGAAATTCTGACTATTCAAATTTGATCATATCTTTTTTTGGATTATTTTATGCTTGTTGAATAAAACAAGAATTATTTAAAGGATTAAATTTTGTTTTATATTTATAATTACATAAATTATTAAACAAATTTTTTAATTATAAAAAACAATTAAAATTTTATCATATAATAAAGACAACCTTGAAGAAGTTGTATCAATTATTTTATACTCTTTATCTCTCTAAAATAGAAAAAAAACTTTAAGAGTTATCTTCTCAAGTTTGTCCATAATAATTATTAGGAATAATTCTTTTATTTTTTTTTTAAATCACTGTTACAAAAAAATTGACAATAATAATTTCCACTGGAATATTTCTTGGTTATTACATTAATTTTTTATTTGTTTTTATGATAAACATGTTTTTTTTTTGTTATGATTTTTATCATTGTTATTTTTTTTTTTCTTCTTGATCTTTTAAACTTGAAGAAAAAATATATAAAAACTCAATAAAAATTAATAGCAAGATGTGTCAGTACGATGTCCAATGTTGAAAAAAAATTATTTTTCATTTTTATTATACTCTTTCAGGTATATAAAATAACTTTTCTTAAACTTGGATATAATATCAAACATTTTATTATTTTAAATATATAATTTTACTACATTAATTTTTATAAAATATTAAACTTTATTTTGTAAATTTTATATTAATATTTTATCATCGACATAGCTTGCCAAAAAACCCACAATAAACTTGTAATAAAAAGAAGAAAAAAAATCATAATAATAGCATACGAAAATTAAAGAATAAATTATTAAATTAAAAAGATTAAAAATATTATAATCTTTCAATTATTGAGACAAGCAGAGAGTAATTTTTATTTATCAAGTCATGAAACGAAATTGTGACACATGTATTTAATAATAAAAAATAAATAATACTGAGAAAAAAATAAATTGTTTAATAATTTGAATAATGATAAAGTCGAAGATGTGAACTGGTTAATGTAGCTAAACAAAGTTTATTGTTAGCTTTGAATGAGCAAATATCAATAACAGAATCATTTGCAGGTATTGAGTAAATTAATTTACCAGTTGATAATGATCTTAGAGGTATAGATTTTGTTGATTCTTGATATGCTGCAATAAGTGTATCATCATCAACATTTATAAAACAAGGTCGTGTTATATTTGTTTGTTTATCACCAGCTTCAAATGTATGTACAATTTGACAATCAACTGAATCATTTTGTCCTCTTTCAATTGAAAAAATTGAATGTTTAGATTGCATATCAGAAAATGTTGAATCTCTTGTATTTTTACCACGACATGAAATTAATCCATGTGCACAATTTTCATCATATTTAACACAAAAATATGATCCATTTTTAAACATTTGTTTTGGTGTATATATATTATTTTTTTGTTCATATGCATAACATGAATTAAGTGTACATGCTAAAAAACCACCACGTGGAATACCACATGATGATGTTGGTGGTACTGATGCAAGTGATATTACTGGTGATCTTATACCAGTATTACTAAGTGTATCAACAGCACCAGATGTTTGTCTAATATCAAAATAAACAATTTTACCTTGTTCACAACCAACTAAAAAATTATTTGGATCATCACCAGCCCAACAACAACTCCATGCTTTTAAACCAACTGGAAAATTATGTACAACTGATTTTGTATTAACATCAACTAATTTTGCTGTTTTATCAAAACCAACACTCAATACAAGTGATTGATGAGATGGATGAAATGATAAATCACGTATTGCATCTTGATGTACTGGTATAAATGTTACTGAATTCATTAAATTAACATCAAATAATTTAATACCATAACCAGCAAACATTGAAAATCTTGTTGATGTTTTTTGTGATATTGCAAGATGTCCTGTTTTTTTATTAAAATCAAATACTCTACAGCCATTTGATGGATCAATTTCAATTGATTTTTCCATATGAAATTTTTTATTTTTTTGATAACATAAATCTGTTATTGTTGTTGTATCATTATATTTTTCTTTCATTAATACAATATTTTCTTTCAACTGATTTTCTAATTCATTTATTTTACGCATTAAACCTTGTACTTGTTCATTAAATACTCGATTTCTTAATTCTGATGTTGATAATTGTAATTCAAGTATTTTATTTTTAGAATTTAATGTTTCATTATCAATTTTAAGACGATTTAATTCTGAATTATCAATGGCTATTAATTTGTTGGCATATAATACACGTACATCTTTTAAATCAGCTTTTACATTACATGTTGGACAACGACGTGTTGCTACTGTACAACCTTTTAACCAACGTACAACACATTCTTGACCAAAAAGATGACCACATGAAAGACAACATAATCTATGAACACCAGAACTTGTCCATGCTTCCATGCATATTTGACACCATGATTCATCTTCTTTATCTGTTGATATTTTTTCATCATCAAGACGAGGACGTTTACGAGCTGACTCTTCTTCTTTTTCTTTTTTTTCTTCTTCTTCTTGTTCTTCTATTGCATCAATTTGACTATCAGGATCATCTACACTAAGAATACGACGAGCATTACGACGTCTTACTCCAATGGTTTCATTATCACTATCTTCTTCTGATAAAACATTACCACGATTTAGATCTTCATTTTGTCGATTTTCATTTTGAACATTTTCATCTTCATTCTCATTATGATGATTCATTAATACTACATTCTGATCAATAATATCCTGTATAACCTGTATATTTCGTGATATAATATTGTACTCTTGAAGATGAGGCAAAACTTGACTATTGTCAACATCAGAATTATCAATTTCAATTACATCAACGTCGTTTGGTAATTCTTCTGGATATTCAGGTGAAGCTGCACGTGCTGGACGTTCCATTTTTTATATAATTCAACTGTAATTAAATCTAAATAAAATATATATTATCATCATCATTATCAATTCATTCTTTGTTATATATTTTTTTTACACAATTTATAATTACATTTAGAAAACTTACTTGATCAACAAATACTCGTTCCTCCAATTACCGACAATTCTGAGTATATTTATTACATTACTTATATCTGAAATAAATAAATAAATAAATAAATAATTACAATAATAAATAAACAACAATAACAATAAAAAACAAACTATTTGTGGTTATTAAAATGACTTTTTTTTTTGTAAAATATTACAGAACATGATCAAACATTTTTCCAAGAAAATTAACAACCTTTGATTATGAAATTCCACTCGTTCTTTTAATTAACAATTGATGAAAACTGTTTAAAATATTATTCTGTTTTTTTTTTATAAATTAATGTATGTAACGTAAATTGGGTATGTAGTGTTTTTTTTTCTCTCCTCTCTTTTTTTTTTTGCCTCTCTCTCTCTCTTTAATAGACTGTGGCTCTCTCTAGAGTTTATTTACCGGATAACATACCGATTATTTTCTCAATTCCTAAAATACCGATACAAAAGTTTTTCTCACCCTCTCTCTTTCTCTTTTTGTTATGTAAAATCATATGTCAGTGGTTCATATTTATGTCAAGCTGATAAACACTGATAAATATTATCATCATATTATTATATTATTATTTTAGATTTTAGACACATCACATATCCGGTCAGCAGTATCAGCAAATTAAAAAAATTTTCTAAAAAACCCAAGATTAGTTTGTTAAAAAAAAAAACGACAACCAGTTAATATTGACAAGCTAGCAATGATTGTATAATTTTTGTCTAATCATTAAATAGTGAAATATTAAATTAATAAAAAATATAAATTAAAAAAATGGCACCAAATCGTGTGATATTGATATCATGTGGAAGTTTTAATCCACTTACTAATATGCATTTACGAATGTTTGGTAAGTTTTTTTTTTTTTTTTCCTTTTGTCAATCGATGAGTAATAAAAATAATTATTTTCCTCATTGTCAAAACTAAGGTAACTCATATAAAATCAATACCTTTGTTAAGTCAATTATAAATAAATCATTTAGTTGCCACGTGGTAAAATAATACTTATCTTTTTTTTTTTTTACTAATAAATAAATTCAATTTTTTAAGACACAAAATGTATTATTGCTCATTATGATGAAATAGCAAAATTTAAAATATCAATGACTCATTAAATTAAATAAATATTAACCTGATTTTGTTCGATAAATTTTTATTACATTATTTAATATTAATAAATGATAATTTTTTTAATATTTTAAACAAATAGAAATAGCACGTGATCATCTTCATAAAATGGGAAATCATGTTGTTGTTGGTGGTGTTATATCACCAGTTCATGATTCTTATGGAAAAGATGATTTAACAACAATGGATCATAGATGTGCCATGATAAAACTTGCCATTAAAAATAATGATTGGATAAGTTTAAGTACATGGGAAACAAGACAAAATAATTGGACAAGAACTCTTATTACCTTGCAACATCATCAGAGTCTTTTAAATTGTTATTTACTTGATTCTTCAATAATGGAAAATTGTTTTGATGCTAAAGATTTTGATTGGATACCAGAAAGTATTAAAAATAGTACAGATAAAACACCAATTCAAATAAAATTACTTTGTGGTGCTGATTTATTAGAGAGCTTTGCAAAACCAGGAGTTTGGGATGATAAAGATGTTAGTATATTTAAAGCTAGATACTTAAATTATATTTCAAATATTTTAATAATATTTTTTGGTCGTTTAGATTGAAGCTATTATTAGCCAACATGGTCTTGTCGTTGTTACAAGAGAAGGTTTTTGTCCAAATAAATTTATTCATCATTCAGATGTACTATACAAACACATGGTAATAATAACACATTAAATAATTAATTAATATTTAAATTGTATAAATTAGATGTATATGAAAATATTAATAATTATAATTTCAGAATAATATTTTTATTGTTACTGAATGGATTCCAAATGAAGTTAGTTCAACAAGAATTAGAAGAGCATTAAGACGAGGTGAAAGTATTCGATATCTTGTCCAAGACTCAGTGATTAATTATATTTATAAAAATGGAGTCTATAATGCAAAAAATCCCTCAACAACTGCGTGAGTTATCAAGATTAAATTACTTACTAATAAATAAATAAATTTTTTGCTCAAGCACAACAATGTTAAACACACACTTAATATTTTATACAAAATTAAATGAAAAATATTTTAATAATACAGAAATACATTTAAATAATATTAATTTGTTGTTTTTTTTTTTTTTTTAATGCTGCTATTTTAATTTTATGATTGGATAAAAAAAGTAAGTTTGAAATTAATTCAAATAATTATTTGAATATTGATGATAAATATCAAAGTGTTCTTCTTACACCATCACCAAGTCATGATGTCACAATGATAACACCAAGTTCAATGGACATAATCAATCTTGACATGGACAATAAATTAATTAAAAATATACAAAATTTACCAAAAATCATTGAAACAATTGATGATGTTAATAATAAAAATTCATCAATATATTCATCATTAAAAACAAATTATCCAGGTCAAGCTAAACAGATTATTGCCACTGAAAATGGTGAATCAATTATTTTTCGTGAGGTAGGTTCAGAGAATACCGGCACAAAAAATGAAAAAAAAGATGATATTCTTTCAGATAATAATTTTAATAATAATAGTATAAATTTTATTGAAAAAAATATTTGTAATTTCGATTGTAATGATTATCAAGTTGATGCAGAAAAGGATAAAAAAATCAGCTCAATTGTCAATGAGGATCAATCGTCAGAGAATCAAGAAATTTCATCAATTGTCAATAAAATTGAAGAGACAACAATTGTTACACAATCAATACCGCAAATACAAGAAGAAAATATTGATTGTCAAGATGTCTATGAACGAGTTGTTCAAGTCAGAAAATCTAATTCAACCAGTTCATCCGACGACAATGATGGAAATATCATAAAATCAATTGTTAATTCACGTAAAAATATAAATGAACCAAAAAGTCCAGAACAATTAGTTCCAATAATGATTGAAGAAATTAAAAATAATAATATTAATACAGATAATGAAAAAGATATTAATAATTGTGAATTAATTAATTTACCAGAAGAAAAAAAAGATAAAGCTGAAGATGATGATGATGATGATGAAGAAGAAGAAGAAGAAGTAGATAATTCAATAAATTTACAAGAAGATATTAGTACAATATCAGGAGCTGATGAAAAAGAAGATTTTTGTTCAGTTTGTTATAGTAAAGAACGTACAATTAAAAATAGCATATATACACCAAGATCAAGTTCATCATCACCAAATGAATTGGACTCAACAGAATGTGATATATGTGGATCATATGATGTTCATGAAGCTGAAACAATGGCTGGTATTCCACAATGTGAATTATGTGAAATTTGTGGTGATCTTGCTATGGATGAAGATGTTATTGCTTCATCACGTCATGAACTTGATGATATTATTGAAGCTAAAATATTATCTAGCTCAAGTAATTATGGTTCATCAAATTCATTGAAAAAAAAAATTGAATTATCTGAAAATATTCAAGGTAATGTTAAAATTGTTGATATAACTGATGAAAATTTTGAGGAAATTAATGTTATAGATAATATTATTGATGATAAAAAATCAAAAATGATGGGAATTGTTGAGAGTCCAGTATCAACGTCAATTGAAGAATTTTCAGATGATGATGATGATGGTGATGATTCAACATTAGATGATGTTGAATTTGAAATTGAAAATTGTGGTCTTGATGTTGATGAAAAAATAATTGAAGAAACAACAAGTATCGATGGAAATATTATTGAAACAAGTGAAACGTTAATAAAATTAAATGATAAAATATCCAAATCAAATATTGAAAATCGTATGAATCGTGGAAGTTCATTAAATTGTCGTAATACAAAATACAGATCACAAACAAAACGTAAATATTCATCAGTTGATAATCTTCCAATATCTAAAAAATCAATTGACAATATTAAACAACAAGATAACAATAATAATTCATCAACTATTGTTATAAATCGTGGTAGATTTATTGGATCTGTTGATAATGTTAGATATCCAAGAGCTTCAAAAAGTAATAGCCAATTTAGAATGTCAGCAGATGATATTGGAAGAATTAAAGAAACCGGAGAAGATAAAAATGAGCCACATAAATTTTTAGTTAGACATCAAAGTGAAAGAAATTCACGTATATCACCAGATACAATTAAATTTATTTTCAGTAAACATGGTATCAAAATAATAAGTGACAGAGAAACAGCATTATAGCTAAGAGTTTATACGGAAATGCTTTAAATACATTTTCGTTTAATATATATATCATACCAACAGGTCAATGATTAATCAACTTGAAATTTATCAAAGGGGCATTAATTAATATATAAAAATAATTATTATTATTTATTTTCATACTGTCCCTTAAATTTTATCTAAAATATTTTTTCTTCTACAGTATTATAATTTCTCCTGGCTAAAAAAATAAGTTTGTTATGTGGCATGACATGATGTGTCTTAGAGCTTTATCTCAAGTGTCAAATTATATTATCTAAAATATTAAAAATTAGAAT
>MKYW01000058.1:461792-477711 GCA_015776835.1 Aphidius ervi
TTTTCAATTCATTTTCACTAGAAAAAGTTGTATATTTGTAATTACTATTATTTTCATCATCACCAGAACAACCACAAGGTTCATATTTTTTTTTTTTTAATTTTGATGTTAATTTTTTCAATAAACCACCTTCACAATTTGATGAATTTTCATGCAATGGATATTTTGCATTTTCATATAAATCATCAATTTTATAATTACCTTGATGATCATGTGAATCACTGTAAAATAAAAAAAATAAAAATAGTAATCATAAATAAAAATGTAAATATACAAGACAAGGTAATTGTTAAACTCCAAGTTCAATTGAATGACTAGAATTTTAATTTAGAATTAAATTATTTACCTCACATCTTCACATGTATTATTTTTTAAAAGTCTACAAGTGACAAAGATAATACCAAGAAGCAACCAAATCAATAAAATACAAACAATAACAATAATCAAAAATTCATTAATTCCACATTTTTCGTTATTTTCTGTTGTATTTTTTAAATGTTTTTTATGTCCTTCAAAATTATTTGGTAATACTTGATAATTGACATTATGTCTAGGACTAGGCAAATTTGAATTGTGACCTGTGTAAATAATACTGATTATATTTATTTGTAAATTATTTATTTATTTTAATTTTTATTTTAAACCTTTTGCCTCAAGAGTGACAATTATTTTTAAAATACCACCAAAAGCTGGATACCATGTTTCTTCATGTAAATGTGGATTAACCTTGTGTTAAAAATTAAAAATTAATATTGAAATTATCGAAAAAAAAAAACCAAATAATTCTTACCGATTTTTCAATCCATTGATGAAGTTGTTTTTCAAATCTTTCAAGTTCCATTTTAACTGAATTCGATGATGCCAAACATTTTGATCCAGTTGTAAAATATTTTACAATAATAAATGCTGATTTTTCACTAAACAATGAGCAAAGATTGTCGCTCTCAAATGGCAATGCTATGCTAATCAATAATTGAATATTATTTTTTATTCAAAATAATTATATTTAAAAGTAAATTTGTTTTTATAATGACCTGGTTGGATGCTGGGAATCATCTAAAATTGGCATGGGAACGGAAACAGAACCATCAGCATCTAAAAAAAAATAAAATTTAAAAAAACGACTAACAATAAATAAAAAAAAAATAATTACCATGATAAAGAATTAATCCATCACAATGATTTTTATCTTGTCCAATTGATATATCAATTTTTTTAATATTCATATGTGTATTTAATTCAATTGGCTTATTCCAACCCTCACCATTAGTTCGTAAAAAAATTTTAAATTCATCATATAAATCAAATAATTTTTTGGCTTTTTGAAAATCAATATTACCAGCGTAATATGATCTTTTTGTATTTGGTAAAATATAAACTCTAAGATATCCACCAATTGTATCAGCAAAAGCTTTTGAAACAAGATGTTTTAATTTTTTTTGTGCTAATTGTTGAACTTGTTCTTGGCATTTATTAACGTATTCCATAAAATGATCAATATATTCATCATGATCATAGTCTAATGTGTTTGCCTGTAAAATAAAATGATATATATTTTGAATTGGATTAAATGTGACATGTTAATTAATGTTAATATTAAAATTAAACCTCAGGTAGCATATTTTGAAAGACAGTTTTACTTAGAATTAAAATTAATTCATCATCATTCCAGCAAGTTTTTTCGAAATCATCAGTATCAAATAAAACAGTACCAACATCTTCATTTTTTGTTAATTTAATTTTTCTATTAATAAATCTATAAATATCAAATGTATTAGGTTAAAATTGAATTATTATTTTAATGGAAATATTACCTCTGGTTTCGAGATTTCGATAATGACACTTCAACTGAAAGCCCAAATATTACTAGTAAACCAAGGACTTTTGATATTACATTTTTATGATTTCTCATCGTCTAATGGTCTAATAAATATATCAAACCTGTCAATTAATTTAATTTCATTAATTGCTAAATTCACATATATTTATGTTTATTTAATTATTAATTTTTTTAGGTTGTTTGTTGATATATATCAAAAATTATTTTAATTGAAATTTAAATAATTATCAACAGCTTCATTTTAAAACAACATTATTCAATCTATTTATTTTATATTTATATTATTTTTTATATTTAAAATTATTATTTTTATATCAATGGTAAATAAATAATTAATTTGTCAATCGTTAGAATTTTTTTTTTTTATTGGTACTTGTTTGTATAAAAAAAGAAAAAAAAAAGTACAAAATTTTTAATTTGACATTGTTTTTTTATATAATAATTATTATCATGCTGATATTCTAAAAATACAACATTATTTATTTAAACAATTATTAATTAATATTATTTAGACGGAAGTTATATAATTTATAAAATTTTTCAAGTTTATTTTTGTACTTTTATTGTACATTTATATTATTATCATAAAAAAAATTTATGAAATATATATATTTCTGCTCAACTTTAGCACGTTGATGCATTCACTGTTATATATATAAAATTGACATCTACACGATAAATGCTAGTTAATAATGTAGGTACAATTTTGGATAAAATCCTTGAAACATATATTTCGTTTTTATGACAACATCGTGAAACACTAAATACCAAATTAACATGATTTAACAAATATAAAAAATAATAATAAAAACAAGTTGATTTTTCATTTCGCCAAATCATTGTTATTTTGTATTTTCAAGTTTTCTATTAAATGTAAAATTTATTGGCGACTAGAGTAAGTACTTGTTTGTTCGTTTTGTTAAATATAAAAACATATTAAAATTAAAAAATTATTTTATAATATAAAATTGATAAAACATTGAATTGAACTTTTAAAAATGCTAGTGTTATTTAATAATAAGTGTAAAATAATCAAGAAATTTTTTCATTTGGCAATTGTTAAGGCCAGTAGAAAAAAAAAAAAAAGAAATAGAGATTTTATCAACATCTAACACTAATGAAATAAAGTCTATATTATTACTTGGACAGTCTCATTATGATCAGAGATATCTGATCAGAAAGAATGAATTCCATTCTAAAAGCTTTGTTGTACTATGAATCACTGGTTGTGACAACTTTGATGACATCAAATTTTGGTGAAAGATATGGCTTATTTATTTTCGACTCAACATCAACATCATTTAAATTGACATTAATTTTTTCTGTATGATTATTAATATTATCTTGAGATTCAGTAATTTTATTGTTAATAAAAACAACAGGTGAACCAATTTTACTTGAATTTTTTGGTGATGTAAGATATGTTTGATTGACATACCAGCTGCTAAGACGATTATAAATTTCTGTAAAATTTGGTCTTCTATTAGCAACTTCATGCCAGCATTCAATCATAAGACTGTAAATCATTGTTGGACAATCTTCTGGACATGGTAATAATTGTCGAGATCTAATCATGTAAATAACTTCTTGATTATTATAACCATAATATGGTTGAAGTCCATAACTATATATTTCCCATAAAACAACTCCAAAACTCCATATATCAGATTCAGTTGCAAATTTACCATATAATATTGATTCTGGTGGCATCCATCTAACTGGAAGTAAACTTTTTGATTGAACTCTGTAATAATCTGAGCTATAAATATCACGTGACAATCCAAAATCTGATATTTTAACAATTAAATTTTCTCCAACAAGACAATTACGTGCTGCTAAATCACGATGAACATAATGATTACCAGCTAAATACTCCATTCCTGCAGCAATTTGTGATGAAATTTTTAAAAATTCAGCTTGTCCTAATATTTCATTACTTGAACTCATACTAAAATCTTTTGGTGAATGATTTATTAAAAATTCATGAAGATCACCATGTGTCATATATTCAAATAACATACACATTTGTTCACCTCTCAATACAACACCAAGTAAACAAATAATATTTGAATGACGAAGATCAGTCATAAGATCAACTTCACGTTTAAAATCATTTTGTGTTTTTTGAGTTGCATTTTCTTTAAGTGTTTTAACAGCAACAAATATATTTTCTTCTGTTTCTTTTTTAAATAATTGACCTTTGTAAACTTTTCCAAATGCTCCTTCACCAAGTTCTTTTATAAAAACAACATCATCACGTAAATATTGAGGTATTTGATTTGTAGAAACTCTACTCTCTACTGAAGTCATTGTTATTATTCCTGAATTTTTTGAATCATTTAAATTTCCTAATGAATTAAGCAATGATGTCATTTCAATTGGTTGACTTGTGTTTGTTCTACCATCATAAATATTTTGATCACATGGTACATTTAATTTTTTTCCTGGTAAATTATTATCTGAGTTTCTTCTTGATAATTTTCTAGCTCTAAAAAAAAAAAACATAATACATACATTAAAATAACAAATAAGTAATACATATTATAATTATAAATTTCTTACCTATAACAACGTAAATAAAAAAATGAAATAATAATTATTGAAAGTAAAAAAAAAATTCCAAGTACTGGATAAATCCATGTCATAATTATTCTGTCGATTGTACATTTTGGAATATTACAAGATTCTTTAGTCATTTTATTATTTGCATCAACATAACACCAAGGTTGAGGCTCATAACCACCTGGATTTCTACAATATGAATGTCCACCAGCAAGTGATTCAACATAATTTGATATTTGTAAATTAAATTGCGTTGACCAAGGTAAACATAATTTACCAGTTGCACTTGTTTTCATAATTCCTCTATAAGTTTCACCATTTTTATAATAACAATAATCATTTTCTTGTGCATTATTAACAATTGTTATTCCAACAGAAAGACAATCATTTGATTCTTTTGATTCAGCTAATGGTAAATCTGAACATTCAACAAGAGGTACTTGTTGACCAAGCAATGGATGTCGTTTTGCAATTGCATATTCTTTTCTACATAATTCATTTTCTAATAATTCACATTCATTTCTACAAATTCTTCGTAATTTTTGATTAAGTAATTTTTTTTTTTTTAATTTCATTAATTCATATTGACGACTGAGAAAATTTTCATTATCATTTATTTGTGAATTTGATTGACGTGATATTCTTCTACTTTTACCATATGATAATTGTGATTTTGATAAATCATCATCATCATTATCATTATCATCATCAATGCTTGTAGTATCTTGTGGATCTGAATTAAGAGCATTAAATGATTCAGAACTAATGCTTGATGTTGTTTGTGAGTTTGTAACATCTCGGCATATTGGAAAAGCTGAATAACACAATGATGGTTTTGCATAAACTGCACAATTTGCTGATAAATCTCTAAAATAAATTTAAAATAACAAGTGTTTAGATTTTTTTAGTTGTATAATATTTATAAAATTGTTTAATGAAACATACTTGGAAATATTAATTACACCAAATGCTTGCATCAGTTTTTCTTCTAATAATTTTTGGGTCATTGGATATGGTATGTATACTTTTTGATTACCCACAAATTGTGCACATGTTTCTCCAACGTAAATCTACATTAAAAAGACAAATTAATTATAGTATAAAATAAGAGAAATAATTAATTAATATACCTCGCATGATCCTTCTTTGTTTTCACGTTTTAACAATGATTCTGGTGCTAGCTTTGTTGTACTGTAGTCATGTAAATTAAATGTAGACATACTTTTTTTAGAAGAATCATCTTTTTCATTATTCAATACTGATGATGATGATAATGATTGCAGTGAATTTATTGAAAGAAAATTGTCATCAGGAGCATTTAAGTTTTGCAATGTATCATTCTTCAATCTACAATATAAAAAATAATAAATTAAATAAAAAGATATTTTACAAAATACTAATTCTAATTGTTTTTTTTTAGTTATTTTTCATCCTCTAATATTAGATAATACTTTTAAACATAACTATCTCTGTAATAAATATTATTTTTAATAACAAACCTTAATTTTGAAGCCACATTTTTATCTCCAAATGATTTACTTAAAAGTAATATAAAACTAAGTATTAAAAACCACAAACAAACACAATGCATAATAAAATTAAATTAGAATCATTAATAATTTTTGAATTCAAAATATTTATATTATTGTTGTTGACACATTGGAAGTAGCCATTTGTTATTATAATGATAAATTCAATAGATTGGCAGTTTTCAATGAAGTTATAAATAAAACCTTTTTTTTTTTTTATAAAAAAACATCAAGCATAATTTGTGCGCATGTTCAGACTTGGCGCATGTGTAGATACAAATTGATAAAAAAAAAAGGTATCAAAAAGATTATCTAATTATCTAATTTAACAGTTAATTTATTTTATTTATAATTGTTTATTTTAATTTATAACAATATGTTTATTTTAATTGTATAAATACATTCGTTTTTAAGCTGATGTTAAATCACGTGATAATTAATTGTTGACATCAGTGCCCTCAACAGCTAAAAATATTTTTTTGTCTTTTTCTACTCATTTTATTGAATAGAGTTGATCATCTTCAATGTACCTTCATTGTCTATGACTGAAAAATAAAATAGTAAACATTGTTTTTTTTTTTTTTTTGCTCAATTATTATTTTAATTTTTTTATGGTGCAATAATAAAAAGCATGATATGCCGGCTAAAGATGAAATGATGAATATGCCTTTTGAAGATTCTCAACATTCTTGGACAGATGATTTACCAGTGTGTAAAGAATCAGGTGAGATTAAAAATAATTGTCTACTGTCATCATTGTTGACATGAAAAAAAAAAAACAAACAAACACTTTGATTGTTTTTAATATTTTTTGACAAATGAAAATTATATAAATTAATATTTTCAAAACATATAAATTATTACTTAAAATTAATTATTAATAAATACATTTTTTATTGATTGTAATTATCATTAAGACTGCTTGATAATGTTATATTTATTTGATGAATTTTAAAGGTGTTGGATTTTCTACAAATCAAATATACAGAGAGGATGGTTATAGACAAGAAGAGCATTCATTTGAAGACAGAAGTTTTCATTGTAAATATGATGAAGCAACATTTTTATATGGAATTTTTGATGGATATGAAGGTTCACGTACTGCAAATTTTACTCTTCAAAGAATAGCTGCTGAAATATTATTAGGACAATTAAATGGAAAAAGTACAAGTGAAGAAATTAAAGAAGTTATTAGACAAGCATTTGTTGCTGTTGAACGAGGATACTTGGATTCAATTGGTGATATTTTAGCAAGAAGAGCTATTCTTCAGTTAGATATACCTGATGATTTAAGTTCATATGAGGCTTATCAACAATATCCTGAAGTTGTTAGTGAACTTAATAAACTTAATTCAGAATTATCAGGTGGAACAAGTGCTGTAGTTGCATTAATTTATCAAAATAAACTTTATGTTGCTAATGTTGGTAATAGTCGTGCTTTGTTATGTAAAACTGATAGTAATAAAGTACTTAGAGTTATTCAATTATCAATTGATCATGATCTTCGTAATGAAGATGAACTTTTAAGATTATCAAATTTGGGATTGGATGTTAAAGTATTTAGACAAGGTACACTAAATTATCAATATAAATTATTAATTTTTAATAATTGAATTTTAAAATAATTAATTTAACAGGTACACATATTGGTAATCAAGAAAACACAAGATGTCTAGGTAATTATTTAGTCAAAGGTGGTTACAGAGAATTTGAAGAATTATCAAAAGCCACTGCTGAACCAATTATAGCAGAACCAGAAGTACATGGTGGAATTGAGCTTGATGAATCTTGTTGTTTTTTATTATTAATGTCAAGAGGACTTTATAAATCTTTAGAAGAAGCTACTGGAACTGAACAAGTCAATAAAGATTTAGCTCTTATGGCTGTTGAACAAGTAAGATTATTTTTTATTTTTATTCTTTATTGATTATTTATATTATTAATGTATTTTTTTTTTATTTAGTTTCGTGTACAATCTACTTTGACTGGAGTAGCTCAAGCAGTAGTTGATAAAATTGTTAGAATTCATCATGATGCAAGTATGTCTAATTCACAAACAACAACACCAACTGGCAAACGAGAAGATATAACATTATTAGTTAGAAATTTTAATTTTCCACTACCTCATGCACTTAAAAGTCCAACAAGTCAATCAATTTGTGTTAATTCTATCATTCAATCAGCAGATAATACATCAATTATTAATAATTCTGGTGAAACAAATGTTGATAGTTTTAATCCTTCTACTAATGATACCTCAGATAATACATCAGATACTTTTCCAACTAAACAACTGCCACGTGATAGAAATGCTAAAATTAAACCATATGTAGATTTTACTGAATATTTTCATAATTTTGAGAAGCGAAAAAAAGAAGGTACCTTACCAGCAGACATTGACATTTGATTTATTATATATGAAAAATGTAAAATATAATAATATATTTAAAAAAAAGCTAATAAATTGAATTATAAAAAATGTTTNTGTTGTATTAGTTTGATTGACTGCTTATATAAAAAACAATAAATAAAATCAATTAATTACTTATAAAAATTATACAATGTATTATGTATTTTTTATTGGAAAAAATTTTTTTTTTTTTAGAGATATTTTGTTGGCATGCATTTGAGACGTTCATATGCAGCACGTTCAAGACATTCTCGATGATCTGGATGAGCAATTTGAATTAGTGCACAAGCTCTTTGACGTAAAGTTTTACCAAATAAATCAGCAACACCATATTCTGTAACAACATGATGTACATGAGCCCTAGTTGCTGTTACACCACCACCTGTTTTTAAAATTTATAAATTACTTTTATTATTAATATAATTATAATTATTTTAATCAAGTTAAATAACTCATTAATTAAATGACACATTACCACATTTTAATGTTGGCTGAATTCTACTATCACCACAACTTGTAATAGATGGAAATGCGACAATGGATTTACCACGACCATCAAGACAAATTGCTGATCCACGAAGAAAGTCAAGTTGTCCTCCAACACCATTGTATATTTTAACTCCTAAACTATCACCACAAACTTGTCCAGTAATATCCATTTCAACTGATGAATTTATTGCTGTCATTTTTGGCTGTTGTGATATCACTCGAGGATCATTTGTATAATTCATTCCCAAAATTTCTGTGCATAAAAAAACCACCACACACACATATATATTACAAGTTTTTAAACAACAAAAAATTAATTAATTAATTATGTACCAAGTGCAGGATTATTATGAATAAAATCATAAAGTTTTTTAGTTCCAATTGCAAGTGAAGCAACAATTCTTCCTCGATGTCTTGGTTTATGTTTATTTGTAATATTTCCATTTTTAACTAGCTCAACCATTTCATCACTCATTATTTCTGTATGAACTCCAAGATTTTTATGATTTACTAATGATGAAAGAATTGCATCTGGAATATTACCAAGACCCAATTGTAGTGTAGCACCATCCTCAACAAGTCTTTGAGCAACAATTTTTCCAATTTCAATGTCAATTTCATGAAGAGGTTGTCCAGTAACACAAGGAAGTGGACAATTAAATTTAACAGCATAATCAATATGACTAGAATGAATAACTGAATCACCAAATGATCTTGGCATGTGATCATTAACTTGTGCTAATTAAAAATTTAAAAAAAAAACAATCTAAACAATTAATATTAAGCTAATGAATAGCAATTTTTAAATATAATTTTATTGTAATGATATTACCAACAATAATTTTAGCTTTACATATTGCTGCTCTGGTACAATCAACAGATGTTCCCAATGAACAAAATCCACGTATGTCTGGTGAGCTTACATGAATAAAAGCAACATCAGGTACAATACAATCTTGATAAAATAGCTTTGGTATTTCATGATTAAATATTGGTATATAATCAGCTCGTCCATCATTAACAGCTTCTCTCAAATTATGACCAATATAAAAACTTATTGATCTAAAGTGTTCTAAATAAATTTAAATGAAAAAATAAATAATAATAAGCTTTTTCATTTAACAATTATTTTTATATTACTTTCATATTCGGGATTTGAAAATGGAGCATCTCCTTCAAGGGCCATGTGAATAAGACGAACTGATCGAAGATTACTACAAATACCATGTTCAGTCAATGCTCTAACTAATTCTAATGGTGTTGCTGAACCTCCTTGGATAAAAACTAAATGCTCTGGATTTAAAATATAATATTGTTATTGAAGACAAACAGTTGTTTAAATATTTCATTTAAAAATTAGTTGAATACCTGAATTAATAACTTTAACAGCATCCTCAACACAAACCCATTTTGGACATTTTCGTAATGGCAATGAAGGTTCACGTATCAAATTTCGTACACCACAACTAAAAAATCTCGAAATATTTGAAACTTTTGCAGCAATATTACGAAACATTATTTGTTAAAATAATGCTTCGTTAATAAAAATTAAAAATTTTACATCCATCAAAACGTTATGTTTATTAAAATAAAAAAAAAAACAAATATGAAACCAATAATATATATTTTTTTTTTAAATATAGAAATGTCAAATTGATTAGTCTGAACCTCGCATCTTGATAAATTTAATAGTTCTTTTTTTATCAATTGTTTTTTAAAAAAGAAAAAAAAAAATTAATTAACTTTTTTTTTTGTATAAAAATTTATTTATGTGCTAATGAATAATTTAATATTAATGTGCAACAATTTCAATCAATTTATCATTCAAGTTGAATAATTACAAACTTGTTTTTGCATTAATTGCAAATACTGAATTAATTGTAGGTTTTTTTTTCTAAAATTATAATTATTATCACAGTAATAACTAGAGAAAAAAAAATAGGTAAATAACGAAATAAAAATACATTATTTCAGCTCAACTGTATTTTATATTTTTTTTATGATTAGATTCAATTTAATGTTATTTTTTTACACCAAAAAAAAATTAAAAGATAAGCAGTTTTTAAGAAGAAAATAATAAAACAAATTAATAAAAATATATTTGATAATTATTTTTTACTATATTTATAATTTACAATATTTATAAGGGTTGTTAAGTATATTTATAAACAATTGGCAGTTTCAATCAGTTGATTGGATTTAACATACACAATTAAGATGAAATTAAAACTCAAAAATGTCAATTAAGAGAAATTTTAAAAAGAAGAAGATAATTATGGCAAGAATTTAATCCGTAGCCTTTTTTTTTTTTTTTTCTTTTAGCTTGTTCGGATATTCTAATAATTCTAGTTAGCTAAATTTTTAGTTTTTGTTAAACAATGCAATATTTTATCTTTGCAAATAGGTTTTGTTTTTTTTTATTACAATTCAAATTAACATAAAATAATTAAATTCAAGATGTTGGCATTGCCTTGAAACGTTCAAATGCAGCTTTTTCAAGAGCTTGACGATGATCTGGATGTGCAACTTGAATAAGTGCATGAGCTCTTTGTTTTAATGTTTTACCAAATAGACTAGCAATACCATGTTCAGTAACAACATATCTAACAAGTGCACGACTTGTAACAACACCAGCACCATGTTTTAATAATGGTGCTATTTTACTTGTTTTACCATCAGCTGTTGTTGAATTAAGTGCAACAATTGGTTGTCCTAATCCATCTTCACTCATTGCTGCACCAGTTAAAAAATCAACTTGTCCACCAAAACCAGAATACATTCTTGTACCAATACTGTCTGAACATATTTGACCAGTTAAATCAACTTCAATACAAGAATTAATACATGTCATTTTAGGTTGTTTTGCAATGATTCTTGGATCATTAACATAATCAACAACTAACATTTCAATAAATGGATTATTATTCATAAAATCATAAAGTTTTTGTGAACCAACACAAAATGAACCAACAATTCTACCACGATGAATTGTTTTTTCATTATTTGTAATACATCCTTTATTGACAAGATCAACAACACCATCACTAAACATTTCACTATGAATACCAAGATTTTTATGATTTCCCAATTGTGCTAATACAGCATCAGGTATACTTCCAATTCCTAATTGTAATGTTGCACCATTTGCAACTAAATTTTCAGCAATATGTTTACCAATTGCTTGTTCTTTATCAGTTGGTGCTTTAACTGGATGAGCTGGAAGTTGTGTATTATGCTCAACAGCAAAATCAATATGACTTTTATGAATTAATGCATCACCAAATGTTCTTGGCATATTTTCATTAACTTGAGCTATAATAATATTATATTTATTAATAATTTTATCAACAATAATTAATACAAATAGGTAATATAAATTTATTTGTTTTCTTACCAACAATTATTTTTGATTTAATCAAAGCTGAACGAACACAATCAACACTTGTTCCAAGAGAGCAATAACCTTTGCTATCTGGGGGAGTTACATGAATCAATGCAATGTCAGGTTTCATGTGACCTCGATCAAATATCTTTGGAATTTCATGAAGAAATATTGGTATAGCATCAGCATGACCATCATTAACTGAACCACGTACATTACCACCAATGAAGAAGCTAACTGATGTGAAGTTTTCTAAACAAAATAAACAATAATAATATATAAATATAAAATAAAAATAATTAATGCATTTTAATTAAAAGAAAAGTAAAAAAAAAAAAAAAACTAACTCGCATATTCTTTCTTCGAAAATGGAGCAGCTCCTTCAAGATGCATATGACAAAGTCTAACATTTCTTACGTCGGCCTTGACACCATATTCTGTCAAACCACGACATAATTCTACTGGTGTTGCAGCAGCACCCTGGACAAATACAACCTGATCTGTAAATACAAAAAATACAAAAATTATTTTACAATAAATCAAGACGACCTTGAATTTAATTTTTAAATTTGCATATTAATTTTTTATGACATTGATAAGACAAAAAACAAAAACAAATAACCATAATAAAAGGGGAATTTTTAATAGCATGTCAATCTTATCATTAAACAATTATTATTTTATTGAATTGTGAATTTACTTTGTTGGATTATCTTGTGAAATTGTTTCTTTTTTATCAATTGTTTTATTTAATGTTTTTAAATGGCAAATTTTATATAGATCATTTTGAAATTAGTTGTTATAAATATATATATTATAAAATTGACTTTGAGAATATCGATAGATATACAACAAAATTCTATTTCTAAATTTAATCACATAACAGCTGTACCACTGATTTAATTTTGTTGAAATGAAATATAATAAACAAAAAATAGACTCTTATTTTCTTCCAACATTTTTTTTTCTTCTAATCAGCTCTATTAGAAATTTAAACACTATTTTACTACAATTTTAAAATTATCTGTTGTAAAATTTTCATTTTATTTGCATGTATATTTAATTTCGTAACATGATTATTTTCTAGTTATTCAGATGAATCAACAAAACAACTTGATACAGCACTGGAGTAATAAATTCATGTCTTCAATAACCAATAAATGAATGACCGGAAAAATATCAAAGGTCAAGCGATTATTGAGATACTCATAATTATAAATAATAAAAAAAATTTATTATTTTATTTACATATTAAAGATAGTTAAAATAGAGATAAAAAAATTACAATTGATAATAGTTTAATGTTAATGTAATGAAATTCCATCATTATAAAATAAATAAATTTGTTGACTGTAAAAATATAATTCTAGCTTTTTTAAATAATAATACATAATATTTGTAAAATTAATTTTTTAAATCAGGATATTTGGCAAGTTTAATCCTAGCTTAAATAATCATATTTATAATTTTTAAAATTAAAAATATCAAGGTTATGATTATTGTAAAAAAAAAAAAAAAAAAAAAAACTNAAAAAAAACAAATGTCAGTCGAAAAAATTAAATAATTACCTGATCTAAGACCAGCACGTTCAACAGCTTCCTCGGAAGTTTTAACCCAACAAGGTTCCTTATCAGGAATTGGCATTGCTGGTTCATTGACATACGAGTAAAAACTTTTTGTTGAATTAATTCCATAGGTGTTTCTTTTTGCCAAGGCATTAAGATTCCAGGTAAGATTTTTAATATGCTTTAATGTTGCCATGCTGTATCACTATAACTTCAACTTGAATAATCCAAATTTTATATGTCAAATCTAAAAGCAAAAAATACAATAAATCAAAAAATATAAAATTATTATTATTTTAATGATGTAATATTATTAGAAATTTCTATTATTTACTTGTGTTTTATTTTTTTTTTTTTTTACGTTCAGCAATCTGATTTTAATTTTACAAGAAAACAAAATTCACAATTAACATTAACACAAAATTGGGTGGCTTGCAAGTTGCAACTAATTCACTGATAGAAGCAGATAGAAGCCTGTTCAGACTATCAATTGTCAGAATTTTATGTATATTATGCATCCAGCACACTTTAATTCTTTAATGACACAATGCAAAAGAGAGAGAGAGCGAGGGTGAGGTCAGCAAAGAGAAGAGAGGACACAACAAGGCTACAATTTGTGACGTATTATTTTTTTTTTTCTTTTTTTTTAAGAGAAGGGAGCAAGGTCATTCATATTTATTGTTGATTGGCTGATGTATGGAGCATGCGTAGTTTAAAAAAATATAAAAAGAAGAAATTGGAAAAAATTAATAAACTTAATTTAAATTAATAGAAATGCAATGCAAAGTAAAAAATGAAAAAAAAATTTTAAAAAAAAGTTAATTAAATGATTTTTTTTTTCTGCAATTTATAGTGTAATTGTTTAGTTTGATAATTTCATTCAAATTTAATTAGAGTGAGGGTGTTATATTCATAGACAACATATATATGTCAATGTTTAAAAATAATATCAAAAGTATATAAAAAGAATTATTTCTAGCAATGAAAACAAGAGGGCCAGTTAATTATTTGAGTCTTCATTTGATGATATAATTAGTTATAAAAAAAAATTTCAGTCATTACATTGTTTTATTAAATTGTTTATTTTTTATAAATGATTTAATATAGTGTTTTAAACATTTTTTATTATAGATAAATAATGGCTGAAGAAAAATGGGATTATCTCAATGAAAAATGGGAACATATTGAAGAATCAGTGAGTTTTTTAATTTATAAAAAAAAAAATTTATAAAAAAGCCGGTAAAATTATAATGCTATAATTGTTTATTGCTAAAAATCAAAACTTTATATTATTCAACTAAAATAGTATAATAATTTATGGAGTATTTTGAAGAATAATTATCTGTAAAAGTCAAAAATATTCAGGGTCAAAAAATAGCCCTCAATTTGTTTTTTTTTCTTGGCAACAAATGACAGTGTCAAATACAATGTTATCTTAGATTATTATGCATTAAAAATAACATGGCAATAGATCAAAAATATCCAGTTTTTATTTTGAATGTCAAACATCAATCAATCTATACAATTAAATTAATAATAATTATAAAATTCATTAAAAATATATATTCAAAATACTAGAAATTTTTTAAAAACATTTTATAAATATGTAGAATTTTTTTCTCCATTTATTCTGTCAAAATAATCAATGAATTATTTATTTTGTATATTTTGTAAAATTATTTAAAATTACATAATATAAATATACTTGTAAAAATTTAAATCAACAATGTTTTGCAAATTTTTTTTTAATTGTTGTTTTTATCAGTTTTTATATATTTATCAAATTTAAAACGACAGTGTCTACGCATGCGTAATAATTTTTTTTTGTATATTTATATTAATTGGTGTATTATCTATGAAACAATGTTTATTAAAAATTTCATTGTTGTTTATTTAAATGACTAAAATAAAAATAATAAATTATGATGCTTGTTATTCTTTTGACATAATATTTCATGCACGCAATTACACTCGTGATTTAGTTTTGGCGCATGTGCAAAAACAATATAGTTATTTTCATTGTTGTCAACAATAACAACAAGAGTATTTATTTTTAATACGAGAATATTCATTTTTCATTTTTATCATTATTTAATTAATCATATTTCTCGATGACAATATGATTTGATATTTAATTTATTA
>MKYW01000058.1:478785-489161 GCA_015776835.1 Aphidius ervi
ATGAATTAAAAAAAAAAAAAAAAATGGTGTATGTATGTGTTAGTTTAATCACATCATTAGTGGACATTATTTATTATTATTGACTATTACGTTTAAGTAAAATACACGAGATCTGTACTGCCGGCTCATCGATTCTCTCTTTCTCGACCACGTCACATCATCATCGCACATACAAGGGCAATAGTACTAGGAAATACATAATTATATATACATATTTATGTATTGCCTATCTGTTTACATGAAAGATCAATATGTTTATTCAAAAAAAAAAAAAAAACGTAAAAAACTAACATCTATTTAAGTCTAACAATAATTTTTTTTGATATTTTTTTTCAACTTTCTAAACTGAATCATTTTTATCATAATGACTTTTTTTTTTTTCATATCAATATACCCTAATATCACACATTAAAACTGTCAAGATTTTTTTTTTCTATTATCTAGTAAAATAAAAAAAATTTTAGAGATAATAACTATCATCATAAAATTTAAGCCCATTAGAGTTGATTTTAACATTTAAAAAAAACAAATTTTATTTTAGAGAAAGTATTTGCTTTTAATATTTATAAATTATTATTATTATTAATTATTAGTTTATGATTGTTTAGAGAGAATGTGTGTGTGTGTGTTTTATTTCATCAGGCCATCTTTTTTTTTTCATTTTTTTTTTTTGGCTTGACGTTTGGAATTTCCACGTGTGAGACACGCGCACTTGAAGCCAAATTTATCCCTTTTACATAGTGGTTACGTGCTGTGTCTCATGCTATCTTTTGTATAGAGATTGCAATGGTATATATATGATTTCATCAGAGTGATGAAATACAAGGGGCATATTCATTCATGGGAGATTTGGTTGGTTGCTGACATCGGGTGTGTCTGTGACGTCATTTCTCCAAAATAAAATCGATTATTATTTTGGATAATGCCGGAATATATATTTACAAATTTAATCATCATATTGCAACATAATAATATTATTAATATTTATTTCATAGAAAAAATATATATTCAAAGGTCAAAGAACTTTAGCGTTATTTATTATCTTGAAATTATTTAAATTAATTATATTTTTTTTTAAATAATAATGCTCTAGACATTGTTGTGAATCATAATATATGATTTATGATAATAATACTGATAATGATTTATTTAAAAAAAAAAATAAAGAGATAAATTATATTTGTTGAATTTAAATATTGAATGTCATTTCATTTTTTTTTTTTATTATCTAATTTCTACAAATTTTTTATCTTTATTCTAATATTAACTAAAATTTAATATTTATTTTTTAAATTATTATTTTTGTGTCATGTTTCTTTGAACTATTTAATTTATTTTAAGTAATTTTCGTTTAAACAAAGTTGACATTAATACTCTGTATATCAAAAGTAGATGGATGATTTTTTTTTCTAGGATATTTTTCTTTTATGAAATTGAGATTTCATAATTTCGAAAAAAATTTAAAATTTAAAAATTTCGATATGATGCAATATTACGAGTAGTAAAATTCAAGAGCAAAATAAATATTAAAAATTTATTGTTTAAATATGATGAAATTAATAATATCAAGTATCTAGTATTAAATAAATAATAAATATTTAAAAAAATATAATTTATTTAAAGATTAACAAAAAAAAAAGTCTATTTTTAAAATGAGATATTATTTTACAATATCGTGGTGGTGGTGTTGGTCACGTTGACCATAACGATGATGAAATATTATAAAATTTAAATTCTAATTATAGAAATTATTAATTACAGTATTTATTATTATTATTTTTATTTTAAATAATAAATAAATTAATACATAAAAATTTTTGTAATTTATTAGATGCAATTTCGTCATTATCACAAGTTGTTAATTCATTTAATGAGGTCTCATATCTTTTGAGGATTTAGCTTTTACTAATACCCGGAAAATTTATTAATGACTTATAAATTCTTGACATTTTTACAACTGTAATATTTTATTTTTCTTTAAACACCAACATCATTTATCTTAATCACTAAATTCATTTGTTATTTAATAATAAATATGCCGACAATTGTTGTAAATTATATATTGCAATAAAATTTGATAAAATTTAATTATTACAGATTAAAGATGCTTGCAAAGACCTTGTTTTATCAAATGAACAACTCAAGTTGGTTATGACAAGACTTAGTAATGAAATTAAACGTGGTCTATCAAAAGAAACTCATGATGAATCCATTGTCAAATGTTTCACAACTTATGTTCAAGATTTACCAAATGGAACAGGTTATTTTTAATTTAATTTTTAATCTAATTTTTAATTTATTAACATCAACATTATAATGATAATTTTATTTGATTTTAGAAAGTGGAAATTTTCTTGCTCTTGATCTTGGTGGAACAAATTTTCGAGTACTTTTGATAACACTTAATGGCATGAGTTTTGATATGAAAAGTAAAATTTATGCAATACCACAAAGTTTAATGCTTGGTTCAGGAACTCAATTATTTGATCATATTGCACAGTGTTTAGCACTATTTGTAAAAGATCTTAAACTTGAAAATCAAGTATTACCACTTGGTTTTACATTTAGTTTTCCACTTACACAATATGGTCTAACAAAAGGTACACTTGTACGATGGACAAAAGGCTTTAGTTGCAGTGGTGTTGTTGATGAAGATGTTGTTGGATTATTAGAAGCTGCTATTGCCAAAAGAAATGTAAGTTAATTTATTATTGCAAATTATGTCAAAAATTTATTCCTCTTCTTTTTTCTATTTAGGATGTTAAAATTGATGTATGTGCAATTTTAAATGATACAACTGGTACTTTAATGTCTTGTGCTTGGAAAAATCGAGGCTGTAGAATTGGTCTTATTGTTGGTGAGTTAAATAATGATACAATAAATAAAATTTAAAATATATAATGATGTTTTTTTTTTACAGGCACTGGAAGTAATGCTTGTTATGTTGAAAAAACTAAAAATGTCGAGTGTAAAATAGAAGGTAATTATCAGCCAGATAAACCAAATATGCTTATTAATACAGAATGGGGTGCATTTGGTGAATCTGGTACTCTTGATTTTGTTGTTACTGAATATGATCGTGCAATTGATAACAATTCAATAAATCCACAAAAACAATTATTTGAAAAAATGATATCTGGAATGTATATGGGTGAATTAACAAGGCTTGTATTAGAAAAACTTGTTGATAATGGACATCTTTTCAATGGAAAATGTCCAAATGACATCAAGAAACGTGGAAACTTTTTTACCAAATACGTTTCGGAAATTGAAGCGTAAGTAAATAAACTTAATTACAAAAAAAAAAATGTCAATCAATAGACGAAGAATCATCAAGTACAATTAAAAAATAAAAAAAACCTTTTTCAGTGATCTAAAGGGAAAATATACAAATTGTCGTGAGGTTTTATCAGAGCTTGGTATTCAAAATGCAAGTGATCAAGATTGTGAAAATGTTAGATACGTTTGTTCAGTTGTATCACGAAGAGCAGCTCATCTTGCAAGTGCTGGTATCGCTTGTCTTCTTGAGAGAATTGGTGAAGAAAATGTTACTGTTGGAATTGATGGATCAGTCTACAGATTTCATCCACATTTTCATGATTTGATGACTGAAAAAATAACCCAACTTCAAAAGTACAAGGTATGTATTTTTATAAATTATAAATGATTATTAATTTTTAAAAAATAAATTTGTTAATTACTTTTTTTTTTTTTTTTTCGTAATTACAGTTTGATTTAATGCTATCTGAAGATGGTAGTGGACGTGGTGCTGCGTTAGTTGCTGCAGTAGCTGCCCAAAAACGATGAATATTAAAAATAATATAAAATAATAAATTTATAAATCACCACAAATTGATGAAAAAAATAAAATAAATAAATAATAGATTTTAAATTCAGAGATAACCGCTTTAACTAATACCTCAAAGCCGACCGACACATTATTTGTAAATATAGCACAAAAAAAAAAAAATTAATTACAATGTGAAGAAAAAAAATTAAACAAATAGATTATATACAGGTCGATTGTTGGCTGGCGAAAATTTAGACAGATTAGTTAATTAACCGACAAAAAAAAAAATGGTGTAGAATTTCAATGCCATCGATATACGATCATTTATTATTTTTACAATAAATTTTGGTGATTATATTGAACACCAAATTGTTCTATTACTATGCAAAAATACTTAAAGCATGATAGAAAAATCGGAAAATTTAAAAAAAATTAAAAAACAAATATATATATATTTAAAACAAAAAAAAAAATATTTAAAAAAAAAATATCAATCAAAGAGCTACAAAATAAAATATAAAATGTTTATGTGAATGTAAATTTTTTTGACTCGTTTTTTTTTTGTTTTTTTTTTTTTTTAATCGTGACTTAAACTTTATTTTTATTTTTCCACATAATGTGGTGACAAGTTTAGGTAGAATAATTAAACATATTTACAAGGAATAGTGAAATATTGAAAAACACTAAAAATAATCATTGAAATCTTTATGTCAAACAAAATAATAGAAAAAAGAAAAAAAAAAAGAAACCTAAGACAATTTGTAAATTATTTGTATTGTTTTATTTAAAATAACAAAATTATGCATAAAATGTCTAATTAGACATAATTCATTAAAATAAACTTGAAGTTTAAAATTTTAAAATTACTGTGTTTTTATTTTTATGGAAAAATTTTAATTATTTAATTTATCTTGATACTTTTGTTTTAAATATTTTAAAATTTATGAGCTACATGATGACTGAGTTTTCAAATCATTAAAAAAAGAAATAAATTTTAGAGTAAAATTAGAAGTATACTAATTAGTTATTAAAGTGAAAATTTTAAAATTCTAATTATTATATTTCTTTTATCATAATGTATAATCAATTTTTTTAACAAAATTTTTCTTTTTTTTTTTTTCTAACGAATTGAGCGCCTTGTGGTAAGTTAAGGAACTATAATTTTCCTTTTTTTTTTCCTTATTTACCATTATTATAATTATTATGAAAACATTGTTATCAAACTATGAACTGTCAAATTTATTTGTTTACATTTTAATTAGAGATATAAAAAATAATCTTGCAGTGTCAAAAAAAAAAAAAAAAAATGTCACATGTTCAGTATGTTGACGAATTGGTGAAAGAATATTTATTATTCAGGGGATTTAGTCAAACGCTAAAAATATTTGACAATGAGACAAAATCAGAAAAAGAAAAAGGCTTTCGGGTAAGATAAAATTACAAATGATTCATCAATTTATTAATTATTTTATTGTCAATCAAATTATTCAATATTTCAGGTTGATAAAATTGTTGATCAATTAATGCAGTATATTTATACATTTGATATTGTATCATTACGAGAATTATGGGGTTATTTAGATACAAAAATATTTTCACATTTAGAAAATCATTTTACATTGAGTATTAAAAAACTTGAAAATGCAATATTAAAAATGTATCTTGTAAATGCAACGATAAACAATAAACCAGAAAAAATACAAGATTTTTTTAATCGTCTTACACAAGAACTTCAGGGACAAACTGAATGGAAAGATTGGTTTGGTAATTAAAAAAATATTAATAATAATAATTTATTTTTATAATATTAAAATTAATAATAATTAAAATAATAATTTTAGCTTATCCTTTTATTAAAAATCCTGAAGAAAATTCAATTTATTCAGTTTATTTTAGTAAACAATGGCAAGACACAATGATTGTGTCACTTCATAATTTTCTTTCAACAATATTTCAGGTACTAATTTAAAAATACATCTTCTTTTATTTGTTTTTATTGATATTTAATTAAATATATATATATAATTTCCTTTCAGTGTATGCCTTATCCAACACTACTGACAATTGACGAACATGCTAATAAAATTAAAACTTTACAAGAAGAAAATAATACACTAAGACAATGTTTAAGTGATTATTCAAAAGTTGAAAATATATCAGATGTTAATTTAGGAGTAACACCTCATCTTCCACCAATAATGGATGATTTTTATATAATTGCACAAGAATCACCACTAACAGAAAATCCAAAAACATTTAAAAATTTAATTAAAAATATTAGCAGTGGATCAAGTCCAGTAATGAATAGAAAATCATTAACAACAAAAAGAACAAATTATAAAGGAAGAGTTACGTCAATTAGTAAAGGTGATCTTGCTGCAAAACGTAGTATTAGTTGTGATTCAAGATTAACAAGAAAACGTGATTCATCACTTGATACAAGTGTTGAAAGAAAATTTAAAGATAAAAATGATTTTAGTTATCTTTTACTTAGTCAAGTAAGTTGTTTATTAATTTTTTTTTTTTCTAAACAAATTACACTAGCTAGCATCTAAAAAGTATATATACCTATATGATATTAATAATTTTGTTTTTTAATTCCAGGAAGAATATACAGAGCATAAAAATTCAATAATTCAGTGTAGAAGTAATCAAAGTGGATCTTATGTTGCCACTGGTGATATTGATGGTATAATTAAAGTCTGGACTCCAATACCATCACCAAAGTAATAATAAAAAAAATATTTTTTTAATTAGCTTTATGTATGTTTATGTATGATTAATTATTTATTTATTTATTAGAACTGTTGCAACATTTACACCAACTGAATTAAATTCAAATAATGCAATAACAGCTTTAGATTGGATATCAAAAAATGAACGTTATTTTTTACATGGTAATAAAAATGGCTCAATAGAATTACATGATATAAGAGATAAAAAAACATTATTAAAAATTCAACATGAAGAAACAAATATTTTATCATTAACATGTAATCCAATTGATTCAACATTTGTTTGTTCTGTTTGTGATAATAATGAAAGTAAAATTTTATTATATGATGTTAAAACTAAAAAATTAGAAAGAACACTTTATACTGATAAAAATATAATACCATTATGTTCAACATTTAATCATAATGGACAATTACTTATAACTGGTTTATCAAATGGAAATATAATTATTCATGATATTAGAAAAAATGATGCAATTGATAATTTTAATTGTCATCAATCATCAATTATTGATATTGAATTAATTAATGATTTTACAAATATCATTGCACAAAGTGAAGATGGAATAATTTGTCAAAGAAATTTAAATCAAACAAATAAAATAATATGGGAAACTAAAATTAAAATTAGTAAAAATATTAATCATGGTAAAATATTTACATTTGATCAAACTGGTAGTCATATGTTACTTTGTACCCAAACTGGAGGAACAATTTACAAGGTAAAATTAATTTTTCATTTATAATAAATTTACTATTAAATTATTAATTATAAATATATTTATAGATACCTCCAAGTAATCAAGGAAAAATTATTGAACTTGGTGGACACAAAGAGACATTGTGTTGTGATTGGTCAACAGCAAATCAATCTGGTACATGTATTACTGGTGGTGCCGAGGGTAAAGCAAGAGTATCTATTTTATTGTCACCATGATATTGTGATGATAATAATACAACAATATATAAAAATTCGAAATTTATAAATTTTTTAAAAAATGTTTATTCAAAATGCTAATTATAATATTAATAATAATAATAGTAATAAATATTTATTGATGATAAAAAAAAAAACTAACTTACTAAATGACAAGAAACTTTGGATGTTGACGATTAAGTGACCATCTATGAAATGGTCCAGTATAATTAAGTTGTGGTGACCAGTAACGTCTTATTGCTTCACTTATTTCAGATGGTGTTATTGGTTTAAATACTGGATTCTATTATAATAATAAATACATAATTATTTGTGCAATAAATAAAACAATTAATGTTGTAATAATAATAACAAAAATAATTTACCTTTCCATGTTGATAAGGTTTATAAGTTGATGGATTACAATAACCAAGTCTAACTGTGTCTAATGCATCACCATAAATTTTACTTTGATCTTGTCTTACTAAAAATGCAAGATCCATTATTTGTGCAACTGTTTCATAACATAAATAATTTAATATTGTATATGATTGTTTTGTAATTTTCATATCACCATCTGGATTAATCCAATTTGCAAATTTTATATTATATTTATTTGCAAATGATGCTGAACGAGCTTTAGCATAATCAATATAATGAGATGTATTTAATGTTCTTGATAACATTTCAGCACGTAAATCACGATTATATTTAATATCATCAATTGTTGTTGAATCATCAATACTAACAAGATTGTTAAATAATTTTTTATAACGTTTTTCAATTTTTTCTTCTTGTGTTTCTTCACCAATAACACCAATTGAATCAGTATCCAATACTTTATTCATTGTTGATTTAAATTCTTTCAGCTCTATTGATAATTAATAATTTTTTTAATTTTTAATATATAGGAAATAAAAGAAAATTATATAAATAATAAAAATAAAAAAAAACATTAAACTTACGAAGATATTTTAATAAACGTTGAAGTTTAATTTTATCACGTCTTAATAGAAATAGAAAATCTTCATCCTCGACAATATTTGATTGTCTATTATCAGCAATTTTTGATGCTTCATAAACAAATGCTTTCATTTGTCGTTGAACAACATCGTTAATCATTGTTGCTGATTCAATCAGTGGCTGTGATGAATCGCCAAATCCATGCATCATTCGTTTTATTTCTAATTAAAAATAATGACAGTTTTTTTATAGCTCTTTAAAATAAAAATAAAAAGACAATTAATTAATTATTATTTATAGATAAATACCTGTAATGTAATTTGAAGAATCAGATCTATACTCGTCCATGTTATTATAATTTTATTATTTAAATTCTTATTAATATCTGTTGACAATCAACAACTATTTTTTTTATGTTCATTTAACTCTGTTTATCATGATATTAAGGTTAAGTTATAGAACGTTGCAACAGCTGTCACGATTCACAAATATATTTATTTTTATTTTTCGAAAAGGCTATTACTACGGACATACTTGCCCGCCTAAAATTATTATTTTTATTTTTTTATTATTCGATAACTTTACTACATGATGTCAATATTAATTAAAATTAATTATATTTGTAGTTGAATTTTCGGTATACATAGTATCAAGCTCGTTATATTTTTTTTTTCATCTTTCAAATAATTTAGAATACCTACAATAAATTACGAACTTTAACTCATTATATTTACATGATACAAAGGAGAGCTCATTAATCAAATAACATAAAGCATCAATTATTTTACTTAATGTTAATTAATATATATTTTATTTTATATACAAGAGCTAATCCATTAAGTACTTGGAATCATTTGGATTTCATCTACGTCCTTATATCCTGACCAAGAAATCTCTTGTCTTTTTCATCCTGACTGAAAGCTGTACCTGGAGTCTGGACTTTTCCCTCGTTTGTTGATAATCATCATTTTCTTGATAAGGTTTTTTTTTTTTTTAGAATACACAACAGAATTTATTAATATTTTTTATTATTTTTTTTTTTTTCAATTTTTTTATTAGTGATAATATAGGAAATTAAAATAATGTTATACACAAAAAACATAACTAACACCAGTGTATATTGCGTTAAAATGTTCGATAATAATATTACAATGGTGCATCATAATAAAAGCTTTATAAATAATTTTTTTTCATCTGTCTAATTTAATTTAAAATTTTAAAAATTAAAGAAACAAAAAAAAAAGAGTTCCATCGGCTTGTTTTGACGTAATAAAAGTTTGTTAATAATAATTATTATTTTTTCATGTGGAAATTAATTTTCAATGATTTAAAAACAAACAAGTAACTAAAATTCCTAAAAAAAAAAAAAAAGCATAAACATATTCTTAAAATATTTATCTTAATAATAATAATTCATAAAAACATTAATTAAATATGTCTATTATTTTTTTTTGATATTATTTATATATCAATCTCTTTTACGTTAATTATAAAACAAAAAAAAAGAGCTGCTTGTGACTTTTATCTGGAGAATTATTTTACTAAATACTATCTCTGACTGATTATGATTTTCTTTGTATTTATTTTTCTATTTTATTTTTTTCATTTCTAATGACACTCGTTAATAATATTAAATATTTAAAAGTTATTTATTTTATTATAAACATCATATACAAAATGTATATTATGTATATTACTAAAACGTCAATTTTTTTTTATTTTTAATTATTTTATTTACCATTTTAACTGATTAAAAACATTTTATTTTAATTGCTAGATTTTATCTTTTATCTTGATGCCAAGTTATGGCTTTTTATTTTGGTTTGTTTTATATTTTTTAGAAAAAAAAAAAATTGCATTCTTTTGGTTATTTTGTGATACTTTTTTACGTTTTTTTTTTTTGTTTAACATTAAATTTTATAGGACATACTAATTGTTTATTATTAATTTATTATAAATGTTTTTTTTTTTT
>MKYW01000058.1:496289-506421 GCA_015776835.1 Aphidius ervi
AATGTAAACAACAATGGCGGCCAAAAAAAGCAACGCGTCATGAAGTTTCATGCTGCGCGTCAAGACGCTAGACACTTTGCGTCAAGAAGTTGGGTGCTGTTGCGTCAAGAAGTTGGGTGCCGTGCGTCATGACGTTGTGAGTTGCGTTGAGTGAAAACCGACCCTTACAGTGTTTCGTTACGTTTCAACGGGTTGCCGAGAACTTGTCTCTCTCCTCTCTCAGCTCTAGTTTCATCTATCTTTCTCGTTTTTATTTATCTGTCTCATTTTCTCTCTTGTAAAGGGTATATTGTGTGTATCCCCTCCCCGCAATATGCCAAGCCCTTGCCGTCGCGGCGGCGGCGGCGGCGACAATGAGACACGCCATTTTTTTTATTTATCATCTATTTTTTTTTATATTTAAATAAATAAATTGGTATATTAAATGGTATTCTCTATGTTTTATTAATTTTTAGCTATGTTAATTAATTAATAATAATAATATTCGTGGAAGGATTTAAATTTGAGATGTTTGGTTTCAATAATTATTGGAATGTTTTTTTTTTTTTTTAAGGATTTATTTGGCGGGAGGGGAAGACAATGATGAGTAGAAAAAAGAAAAAAAGAGATAAAAACACATATATACGCAAGCGCCAATGATGGCGATTTCCGTTTGCAGTGAAAATTTGAATTATGAAAATCAATCGAGAGAAAATATTTATCTGTAAAATAGAGATTATAAATTGTTTTTAATTTTAGAGATAATCGAAATTATCACAAAATTAATTGTGTATTTTCTTCAACGTAATACAAAGAAAAATTAATCAATAAATTTTATTTGTCAACGTAGTAAATTGTTATTAATTATTTAACATTAAAAAAAAAGGCAATAAAACAATCATTAAATAATAATTAATACACTTTAAATTTTCATTGTCATAATAATCCATATAAATACTGATTTTTCGAAAATTTAAATTTATTTTTCGATGACAATTATAATATATGTATAATAATATTGATTTTTTTTTTTTATAATCTTATATACTTTATTATTAATTGTACGATATTCAAGCATTGAATAAAATTATTAAAACTATTAAAATTATCTATATAATATTTACAATGAATTTGTACATGTTACAGCCTCTCTAAAATTGATACTAAGCCGTGCAAAAAAATAAAGAATAAACAAATAAAAAATTCCCATCCAACCTCTCACTGATGATTTAAAAAATACAATGAAAAAACTTATTGATATGTCTGACAATTTATAAAGTTGATAATACACCGGTGCTTGATAAAAATATAATTTGAAAAAAAAAAATTTATTCAAAAAACAAAAACAATGATTATGTGTAATTAGCAAACGACATAAATCATTTACAACACTGCACATCATCAGTGATGATGGTTTATATATTTAAAAAAAAAAAAAAAAACATTGACTAGTGCAGATATCGTTAAAAATTACGTAAAATTAATATTAAATTACATTAAAAATTCTAAAAAAAAAAAAACAAAAATTCATCATCAAAATATATCAATACAATCAAATTCAGTCAAATTTTTATATAATTGAAGGTTTTTTTTTGTTTATCATTAAAAAAATTAATTATTTATGATGATGATTGTTTTTTTTTCTGCTAAATTTATCATTACCTAAATATATATTATTAATTTAATTGTTATAAATAAGAAAATTGCAAATAAAATATAATAAACTATAATTCAGTTGTTATTTCATCCTGCGGTCGAAATCCCAGTGTTGTAAAATCATCAATGAGGTAGTCACGTCCAGGTGCCCAATCATTAAGAATAGTATAATTTGTTGTTTCAGTAGGACTTGTAAATTCCCATTGTGGATTTAAATCACTATTTAAATAATTATATTCTGAATCATCAGCACCAGAACCATTTGTATTATCACAATTTTTATGACTATAATGATTATTAAATGCTGATATTGTTAATTCTTGTAATATTGGTGATGATGATGAATTATTATAAACAAGTGGTGTTGTTTGGGCAACAGTTGAACTTGATGGACTTAATTTTTCATTATATATTGATGATGAATTACGTCCAAGTGTTGAAAATATTGGACTATCTTTATTGTAACCAAGACTTGATGATGCTGGACTTATACTTGATTTATCGCTTGCTTGAAATGTTGTCAATGGTGAATTTGCTTGGAATGTTGTTAAATTTGTTGGTGTTGCACGCATTTCATATGTTTGTGATGCTTGGGTTATGGCTATTTGTTGATTTGTTTGATTTGTCAATTGGCATGATGGTTGTTGAAGAAATGTCACCAGTTGTGCCACCTTAAATATTAAAAAAAATTATTATTATCTATTGTTAATTAATTGCATATGCAGCTGAACAATTGGATGGAAGTTTGATTATCATGAGAAGATTTATTGATGAGAGAGAGAGAGAGAGAGAGAGAAAGGAAGAGGGAATATATTTTTATGTGTGTTGTAACACTCACCAAAGTGTCTAACCGACTGTTGGCGTGTGCAAAAAAAAAAAAAAAAGAATATAGAATAGAAAAAAAAAAAAAAAGTTGTACAACACATGAGAAACTTGTAGCCTAGTTTTTTTTAATGACAAGTAAATTGTTTATTTAATTTAATTTTTTACGTATTTGATCCTCAAGGTATTAGCTTTATTTTTTATAATGAAATGTTTTATTTAATTTTACCTCAGGTGATGAGTGTTTTTTGTATCGTCGAAGAAGACGTTCAGCCCATGCTAATAATCGTTGCCAGTCACTTGGTGGTTGTGATATTTCCTCGTCTTTTCTATTAACAAAAACAAGAATTCTTGCAAGGTCTCGTAGCACCGGTCTGTAATAAAATTATTATTTATGTATATTAATTTCAGTTATATAAATTATATAAGAGACAAATTGTTAAAAAAAAAAAACAAACTTATGAGATCTTGGAAAGAAAAAAAATTTAAAAAACTAAAAACTATATGTAAATATATGAATAATAATCAAGTTGTTGTTGTTGTTGTTGTTGTTGTTTATTTTTTTTTTTTTTTTAATTNTTTTTAATTAAAATAAATTACCTGTAGGCTTGAACTCCAACAGCACCATCACCATTATTACCAGAATAATACAATTCCCTGACTTGTCTTCTCGTGTCATTTAACATTGCAAGAAATGTATTTGCCTCGCTTCTCAATGTTCCAAGATGCTTGAGAAATTCTCTTCTCTCAGCGCTAAATTAATTATAAATAATTAAATATACAAATAAATATAAATTTATAATATAATTAAATATGAATAAATATATATTTTATTTTTACCTATCTTCATATTGTCGCATTAATTTAGCTGTTTTTTTTTTTCTTCGATGAATTATAATTGCACCACAAAGTATAACAATTAAACATATTACAAATCCAGATATAACACCAACAATAATTGCAATTTGATTACCACTTAAACCAAACATATAGCCAATTTCACGACAAATTTTTCCCATATATTCGTCTTTTGTTGACCAATCGGCAATGTGACCTGGTGGACAAGTCTCTACACAATTTCCACGATGATGTAAAACTGCACAACGAGCACAGGTTGTTCCTCGACACCACAAACATCCACTTGATGTCTCGATACATTCTGAAAATGATAAATATTATATTTTTAAAAATATTAGAAAATATAATTTATGACCATAATGATAGAGATGTTTATCTATAGTTGTTGATCAGGATTTTTTTTTTTTTTTTTAAATTATTATATTTTATGTAATTAAAAGTTGACATTGATGATGATGATGATGATGATGATAATGATGACAACACATTTAAAATTTACGTCAAGATCAAAAATAAATATGACTTTTAATGGTAATTTTTATAAAACTTGTTTATTTATTATTAAATATATATATTATTTATTTACTATTGATGGATGACATATTTATCCTGAAGATATTTGAAATTTTTAATTCAAGTATCTATGAATATTAATAATATATTTTACAATTTAAAAATTGACTTTAAAATGCAAATGGATTTTTGTGTATTTTTGTCCTAAATAAATTTTGACAAAGTTGTTTATTTTAATGTGAAAATAATTTAAAAAAAAAAGCATTACAAGAATTATTTAGTTAAAAATTTAGTGACTTGTTCATTGTCATTTTATTGATTTATTTATTTGCGAAATTTCAATTTTGTTGATATTAGAAATAAATAATTGTAAATAATAAAAAAAATAATTAAATAGTATAGGTCCAATGACCGTTAGTAGTAAGTCAGTTAGTCCAGCCTCAACTAGGGGCATTTTACTCGTTGAATAAGTTTAGGTATTGTTAGAGTGGAGTGTTCACTCAAGCTTAACACACAAAGTTCATATACATAAAAATTGTATTTATAAAATAGTCAACAACACACACCCAACACATGTACCTGAAATTTATTTTATATTTTTCATCATTTGAATTATATATACTTTTTTTTTTTTATTTATATTTTTAATAAAATAATTTAATCTTTTCATTGCCAATTAAATTTAAACTACCAACAACTCTGCTCTACCATCATAAGAAACATTTTTTATTTTTTATATCTCTAGTCAATCTTGAGAAGTACCTTAGATTACTTTTTTTATTATTTTTTTTTTCTCATTTTCTTGAAAACGTGAAGGCTCGCTGACTTTTTATCTATGTTTATTTGTTTAAAAAAAAAAAATGTATATATTTTTTAAAATAATAAAAAAAAAAAAATACAAAACACGTGGATTTAAAAGAACAACTTTTAGTTTGTCAATTTTTATTTGCGATTATTTTTTGTAAATTTCTCAACAATTATTGTTATTAAAAAATAAAAAATAAAAATTTCGAATTTGATGGTTTTTTAAATGTAAAATGATGGATATTTAATTTATTATTGTTGCAGCATGTATTAAATAAAAATTAAAATTAAATTAAGACTTATTTTGTATGTAATTTTTTTTGAAAGTCAAGCCCTGATATTATTTAAAATGAAAAAAAAAAAAAAATTTGACTTTATTTTAAATATATATGATAAATGTTAGATACATTTTTGAATCATCCTGGATTTTTCAAGTGTATACGTGGAATGTGGCTGGTTGTTTCATGATTATGTGGGTCTTATAAGTTACAACTCGTAAAACTCTATTCCAACAACAACTTCACTCAATGTCCGTTTACATTCTCCAAGTTGAGAACACGCTGTACCAACAAACGTAAATTGTCATGACCCAAGACCTCTTTCTTTTCTATATAACACAATGGAAAAAATAAATAAAAAACATTCAAAAATTTAAAAAAAGAAGCATTTATGTCCCCAAAAACTATTATTCTCACATCTCAATTTAATAGTAATTTTTTTTTCTTCTTCTTACAGTACAAATTCCAAAACACTTTCTTCATCATCATCATCATCACCATCACACGTGAACGTGATGTGTTTCTATGCTATCTTTATTTTATTTTTTCTTTTTTAATATTTTTTCACGGTCAAATGACTCATAAATGACTAAGCCATTATCTAGATTTGGTAGAAAAAAAATATTATTTATCATTAACCAGTTACTTCTAATAACTGATTCAATATTTATGCCAACATGTAGAAAGTTTAAATAAACATTACGACTCAAATATTTTAAAAAAAATATAAAACTCGTATTGGAATTTTTCTGTATACAAAAAAAAAAAGTATGTATACATAGAAAATTATTAGAAAAAGGTAAAAAAAAAAAAAAAATGAAAAAGAAAATGAGCATTGTTGTCGAGGTGTATACAAATTTACAAAAGAATTTTTAAGTATATAGAAGAAGCGAAATGATCACATGAGTAGATGCGATTACAGTTATGTTTGACGTTGTAAAAATAGTGTCTATACCTGAGCAAAATATACGAAAAGAAAAAGAGAAGAAAAAAAAATCAGAGCAGCAAGGAAAAAAGCAATTTTATAGAATAATAATATATACGTATATGGTAAAGAAATAATTTTGCAACCATATACGATTATATATATTTAATCAATTTAAAATCTTTATTTTCATTTTTTAAATAAATAATTAGATTGATTTATATTATAATTAATCTCTAGAAAAAAAATTAAAAAAATATTGCTAATTAATTAATATACACAGAGTGATGAAATCTAATAGATAGATGAAAAATTTATTGCCATAAAGGAATGCAAGTAGTAATTAATATTTATTTTTTAATTTTATATATTTTTATTAAGTTTGATTATGAGAAATAATATAACAACATCATCATCATCATCATTGAGTGTATAGAAACAGATAGAAATTGAATCAGTTGTACAGGAAAATTTTTATTTTAAAATGAAACGTGAGAAAATAAAAAAAAATAACTAATAATCACACGACACAAGTGTGTATTGAATAATACCTGCATTTATTTATTTCAATGACAAAGTATCTAGCAGTATATTTATTATAAATATATAATAAAAAAATGATGGCATATTTTAATTATTCAAAATCATACAAAAACATTCATTGACTCATTTGCTTTTTTTCTTTTATATATTTAAATGATGTGAAAAAAAGACTGACGACCTTGCTTTATCATTGTCGCATATAATTTTTTCTCGATTCTCAATCGAGACATGGGGACCAACGGTACCAGTAGTAACCCCAGACAAATAAAATATAAATTCGAGAGAAAAAAAATTTTATCCAGGTAATAAAAAAGTATAAAAATATAATGAAAACGAAAGGAAGAGAAATATAAAAATTGATAATAAATAATGAAAATGAAATGAAGCAAATATAAATAATAAAAAATTCATGTAAAATATATAATAGAAATTAAGTAAAATTGTGACAAAGGAAGGAAGCTGATTGTGGCTTGTCGAAAAAATATTAACTAAGTTGAATTGGTAGGCGGAGCATATGGTAGACAGATGCTGTTCCATAGTCATCAACAACATCACAGACTGCATTTATATATTATTAGTTATTACATACATCCTATATAGTAAAACCAGAAGTCAAACGATATATAGAACAATATTCTCAGTATGCTTTGTGACAAAAAAAAAATAATTTCTCTCAATGAATTTAATTTCTATTCATTCAATTAATTATTAATATTTTTATTTTATTTTATTTTTTTCATTTCAAATTATCATCATTAAGTGTAACAATTTTATAAATCATCTATTAAAAAAATAAAAAATTGGGTGTGGCTATTATATGATTTAAAAAAAATAATAATAAACTAAAAAATTCTTGGAAAATTTTCTCTTTTAAAATTGCAGAAAGTTTGTGTTCATATACTAGATGATAATCATGATGCTGATAATACAATGATTATTATTTTCATGATATAGACAGCTAGAAATTATTTTTTATCTTTTTTATTTTGGGTTCAATGACTGGTTAGGGTCAGATAAAAATATATAGAAATAAAAAAAAGGTTTTGAAGGGTCGAAAGATCTGTATATGAAAATAAAAAAATTTGTTCTCAACACTAATTAATTAATTCCAAAGAAGTATATAATCATCATCATCATCATGATAAACATATTTGAAAAAAAAAAAATATATATTCTTTGATGTTTCTGTGTTTTCTCAGTTACGCATTACATATACACACAGAGATGAGATCACGAGGGTAATTGAATATCCTCATTTGCCACCTTGGATACACAGTAGTAGTAGTAGTAGTTCATTACATCACACTACTTTTATTATTATTATTATTATTTATTCTTCCTTATTTTAATTTTATTCCGTCTTGTTAACTAATCATTCTATTATTATTATTATAACTTATAAAATATAATAAAATAAACAATAATGAAATTATATTCAAATTATTTATATTAAAAAATTGACAAATAATAAACTTTCCAATTGTTATTTAAAGATGCAATCAATATTCTATGCAGTGAAAGTATTGTTGTTTCACTTATTCAAAAATAGTTTTTAAATAAATAAGAAATATATAATTAAATACTAAGTAATTTTATTTATAAAAATTTATAATTATTTATTTATTTATATTAATTGTAATTTGATAATTAGTCATCATTATATTTGAAAATATATTTATTTATTTGTTATAAATAATCAACAAATTAAAATGAGTCATGTAAGTATTATTTTTAAAAATATATAATGTAATGTGATTTGCATGCAACGAGAATAATAATTTTACGTGATTATTGTTAAATTATCGATGGTTATTGTGTATAGCTTTCCAATAAGTTTGTGGACACACACCGTTATAGTATTTACATTGAATTACATGAGAAAGTGCTCAAGCACCTTGCTCAAGTATTAATCCCACCTTGGTAATTCTTTTGACTCTATTCGCACAAGTGTTTTTGTGTGTCTTTTTTATTTTATTTTTTTTCTATGCATTATAATCATTTGTGAATATAAAAAAAGGTTTTAGTCTTATCTCATATATATAAAACATTTTACGTGTTTTTTATTTACAAAACTGCAAACACAAATGTATATTAAATAATAAAAAAATAAATAATATATATACGTGTTTTCACGCTTGAAATAAAATTGAAAATTTTTAACCAATCACTTTAAGTACTTTCTATCGGCATAATTTATTTATTATAATAATTTATATGAAATAAAAATAAATTATTATTATAAAACAAATATATTAATTGACGAATAATTTGAATTTTTTTTTAGTATATAATTATTGGCAAGTTCAATGAAATAAAAAAAAATAAATTATCAACAATGCATGATGAACAAAAAAAAAAAAAATATATATTTATTACTCATAACTTTGATGTTATGAAAATATTTTGTTAAATTATTTTTTTTTTCTCTTTTTTTACATTCACTTTCATTTTATTTCTTCCTTTTTATATTTTTGCGTAATTAGACAAAACATAAAACTTTATATATATACAATACAAAAGACCTTGTTCATTATTTTATTCAATTTTTTATTTTTTTATTTAATATATAAACCACGCCTGTTTTGACTCGAATTATCGCTACAATTTATGTGAAATATAAAATTATTATTTTATTATATTATGTATATTTTTTTTTTTTTAGATGAAGAAATTGCAAAAATAATAATACAATAATATATTATTTTATATTTCAAGATAATATTTTATTACTATTGGTTTTTTATTTATTTTTTTCCGGTTGTTGAATGATTTTTTTCTCTTTTTTATTTTATATTTTTCCGGTTTGAATTTATTATATATATTAGACCTATTCAAAATTATTATTTATTTTTTTTTTTTGCCTCCCACCCCATTTAATTGTTGTTTTAGTCGAAACTAACAATTTCTATGAAGGATTTTTTTTTTTGATTTTTTTTAAAGCGTCTCATCAATAAACAATAATCCCCATTTAATTAACATGTGATCATTGTCTATACAAATCATTAAAACTGTTATAACTTTTTTAATTTTCAAGATAACTACTCAAGTAAGGGCTCATTTCAAAGTTTATAAAAAGAGCTTTTAATTACATCTTTGAACTTTTTTGATCACATGATTAGTTTTTTTTTTATTCTCATAATTGTTATGATTATAATGTAATTTTAGCTTTTTAAAAATTGAAACTATGATAACTTTTCCAATTTTCAAAAAAAATACTTAAATAAGGATTTATTTTGAAGCTTGCAAAAACAGCTTTAAATTTTATATATACCCCGTGCCTCTATTTCATAATTTTCTATTAAAAAAAAAAAAATTAGTCTGGCAGTTTTCGCAAAATCTAAAATTTCGTATTAGGAAAATACAATTATAGCAAGACAATAATATCTAGCACTTTCATTTTTTGACTACTATTAATATTATTTTAACTACTATCAATTCAAAGCTACCCTTATAATAAATAAAATACCTCCGACAACAAAAAAATATAGATTTATAATTATTTTTCAAATTTCGATTTTTTAAATTATTTTTTTTAACCAATTTATGAAACTACTATTGAAAAAAATATTACTACAATCAACAGTAGTTCTAAAACAGAAATTATTAAGTCCGACACATTATTAAGAAATTATTTACAACCTTAATTTTTTGACTACTATCAATATCATTTTCACTATTTTCAATTTTCAATGATTCGTATAATGATGAACGATTTTAATCTACACCCGAAGATATTGAATCTAATATATATGAA
>MKYW01000058.1:526194-538236 GCA_015776835.1 Aphidius ervi
ATTTCCAAGTTTTGTTGATAAAAAAATAATAATAATAATAAAAAAAAAGACAGACATTGTTGTAAAATTTTCTTTCTTTCTTCCGGTATTGCTGTGACGGCTTCAACATGGTAAGTTTTTGTATTGTTATATTTTAAATAAAAAAACAATATAAAAATAACAATAACCAAAAGTCAAATGATTTTAATATTTTTTTAAATTAGATTAATATAAATATTTATTTCCATAATTATTTCTCACGAATATTTACGTTGAAATTACTCCATACACGTTGTCGTGATTTGACATGAATTTTTATGATTTTCATTAAAATTAAAAAACATGATAAAATAACATAAATAATAATACGCAAAGTACAAACAAACAATGCTCTTTATAATGTTTTGTTAATTGTTATTTATACCTATGTAAATATAGGTAATAAATAATATTATTGTTCAATTTTTATTATAACCTCAAAAATGATGTAAATTTTATCTCCAGACAATCTTCTTGGTGGCAAAATGATTTAATGAGTCTGATAATTAAATACAAAAAAAATTATAAATTTTATAAACTTGTATGGTGCTTGATACTAATTTTTATTTTGTGATTTATTACAGCCACCAAAGAAGGACTCGAAGAGCTCCTCAAAACAGCCCCAAAAAACTCAAAAGAAAAAAGAAGGAGGAGCTGGTGGCAAAGCCAAAAAGAAGGTTTGTAATTTGATTAAATTTAAAATAAAATTATTAATAAAAATCTTGTATTTATAATTAATTTATAATATTTTTTTTGTTTTGTAATTGCAGAAGTGGTCAAAGGGAAAAACACGTGACAAGTTGAACAATGCTGTTCTTTTTGACAAAGGTACATATGAAAAACTCTTGAAAGAAGTACCACAATACAAATTGATAACACCATCAATTGTAAGTGAACGTTTGAAGATTCGTGGTTCACTTGCAAGACGTGCACTTCATGAACTCCAACATAAAGGACTCATCAAGCAAGTTGTACAACATTCAGCACAACTTATTTATACACGTACAACCAAGGTTGATGATCCAGTTGCATAAATCATTTTGTATTTAAAAAAATAAATATTAAAAAACCCTAAAAAAAAGTAAAATAACTGTGTATTTATTTATTCCATTTATTATCCATTATTTATCAAATTGTTGACATGTAAATTGATTATAGTTGGCCCATCATGATCATCAAATCAAATTAATTATAAAATTGAAAATAGAAACATTGCATTGATGTTAGTTGAATTATTTCATTTATTCAACTTTTATATTGTTTTATTAATGTGTTATACTCTAAATTATTAAATTTTTATTTATCTAAAAAATTCAATTGAAACTTGTTTTTTTAAATAATTATTGTGATTGCTTTTCATCGTTGATTCAGACTTTTTGTTGAAATAAAAATGTCATTATTTTTCTGTTAAAAACATAAATAAATATAATTTAAGTACGACTGAATCATAAAGAGTAGAGACCTCTGGAGGTCATTAATCTTCTTAATTTTCTAATTTCTAGAATCTAGATATAAATAATAAAAAAAAACATTCTAACCTCATCAATTAACTAATTCATGTGCAAGACATGCAGAACATGTGCTTCATGTTTTTATAACGAAAGCCTAAAGTTAACTAATTTAAAATAAATTTACAAAAATAAAAACCATTTAAAAATCAATAAGCTATAAATAATTTTTTTTAAAATTATTAAAAATGAAAACAAAAGGTAAGAATGTTGACAAAATAATTTTTTACTATTATAATTTATCAAATCAAATTGATCATTAATACTGAAATATTTTTTAATTAGATAAAAAGATAAATAATACTTCAGAAGAATCCTGTGAAATTATGGATAATAAAAATATTAAAAAAAGAAAATCAACAGATGAGTCTCCAATCAAAGGTATGTTGATGATATAAAATGTAATTAATATTTATTATAATATATTCTATTGATTATTAATTTTAGAAAAAAAAAAAAAGCAAAAAAAGATGAAAAAAAATGATTCAGATGATAAACAATTAATTGGTGATGTCAATGAAGAAGCCTCATCATGTCCATCAACTGAAATTAACAAAGAAATATCAAATGACAATGTTGATGATAAAAAAAAAATGGATCAACCAAGTAAATATAATTAATTTAACATCTAACTAACCTAAAATATAAATTGATACTTGAATTGTCAACAATAATATATATTTGTTTTTATTTTTAGCACGTACAGTTAATAGCATTGAGTTTTCATCTTTACAAGGTGTTATATCTGATAATACTTTGCGTGCTATTGATGACATGAACATTACACTTATGACTAAAATTCAAGCAAGATCATTAGCACCATTACTTGAGGGTAAAGATCTTCTTGGTGCTGCAAAAACTGGATCTGGTAAAACACTTGCATTTTTAATTCCAGCAATTGAAATGATTGTTAAAAAAAAATTTACACAAAATGATGGTACTGGATGTATGATTATATCACCAACACGTGAATTAGCAAGTCAAATATTTGGTGAATTAGAAAAATTAATGAAATATCATTCACAAACATATGGATTATTTATGGGTGGTAATAGTGAAAGACGTTTAGAAGCACAAAAATTAACAGATGGTATTAATATTATTGTTGCAACACCTGGACGTCTTCTTGATCATCTTCAAGATGCTAAAAATTTTCAATTTAAAAATTTAAAATGTCTTATTATTGATGAAGCTGATAGAATTTTAGCTCAAGGTTTTGAGGATACACTTAAAAAAATTATTAAAATTTTACCAAAAAAAAGACAAACAATGATGTTCAGTGCAACACATACAGAAAAATTAAAAGCATTAAAATCATTTGCTCTTAAAGATGAGCCAATTTATGTTGGTGTTGATGATAATGAAGATGAAGCAACTGCTGATGGGCTTGATCAACATTGGGTTGAATGTCCAATTGATAAAAGATTATTATTCTTAATTAGATTTATTCAATTATATCGTAAAAAAAAAGTCATGGTATTTTTTAATTCACGTTTGTCTGTTGAATTTCATGAAAAATTTTTTACTGAAATGGAAATACCTGTTATGAGTATTCATGGTGATCAAAAACAGTCGAAACGTAGCACAACAATGGATAAATTTAGTGAAGCAAAATTTGGAGTACTTTTTTGTACTGATGTTGCTGCAAGAGGTCTTCATATTCCAAATGTCGATTGGGTCGTTCAGTATGATCCTCCAGATAGTCCAAAAGTTAATATTTATTATTGATTAATTGCATTGTTATTTATTGTTTATTAATTTATATATTTTTTAATTATTCAGGAATATATTCATAGAGTTGGACGAACAGCACGTGGAGAAGGTACAACTGGTAATGCACTTCTTATTCTTCAACCACATGAAAAATCGTATCTTGTTGAGCTTGAAAATGCTCGTGTTCCAGTTACTGAATTTAATGTTAAATGGAAAAAACTTCCAGTAGCTCAAGAATTTGTAAGTTGTAAATTATAATACGTATCATCAATAATATAAATCATCTTTATTTAAAATAATCAAATGAATGTATTTTTTTATTTATTTATATTTCAGCTGGAAAAATTTATAGAGCAAAGTTATGAATTTAAAATTTTGGCTAAAAATGCATTTAGAGCATATGTACGTGCATATAATAATCATAAATTAAGATATATTTTTAATTTTTCAAAATTAGATGTAAATAAAACTGCAAAATCATTTGGTTTTAATAAACCACCACAAATTGATTTGGGTAATATTTTAAATAATTATTTTTTTCGAAAATTTAATTATCTACACCTGTATTTATTTTAATGTTTTTTTATTTTTTTAAACAGGAATATCAGTGAATTTACGACGAATAAAAAACTGATAATGATGTCATTTGTGATTATGATCCTGGAATTATCAAAAATTCTTTAAAAAAGACTAAAATATCTAACTGGATGTTTAATAATTCATCTCAACAGTAATTAATTTATAAATTGCCAATAAAAAATGTATTCATTTTTATAAATAAATTTTCATAAAATAAATTTTCAATCCGCAGTTTTTCTTATGTTAGCTACCAACTGAACAAAAAAATAAATAAATAAAACAATATAAGATATAGATAGCGTTGTTTGCGTACACACATGCGCAATTGGCCACTTTTTTTCATTGTTTATTATTTTATTTATTTATTAGATATTCTTAATTATTCTTAATTTTAATTATATAATTAATTTAAAACTAAATTTTCACAATGTTTTCATTGAAAATCATTTCTGATGTGATTTCTGTCTGCGCATGGACTGGCGCATGTGCACAAATCTTGTTTTTCTTTTTTAAGGGTTTTTTGAGTTTGCACCCTAAAGATATAGCTAAACAATAGTGTGATTAATTAATTATCATAAAGAAATGACAGAAAATTATAAAGAAAAACAAATAGAAAATAATTGTAAAGAAAACGCTGGAAAAAAAATGATAAAAAATGATGAAGAAGTAATGAAAGAAAATGGTGGTGAAAAAATAAAAATAGATAATGAAAATGAGAATGATAAAAACAAAGAAGTCGTTACAGTATTCATATTGATATAAAAGATATTAATTTAACAAAACTCAGTGAATTAACAATAAATTTGCAATCTCAAAAAATAACTGTAAAAGTTCATGTTGTTTATCCTTATTGTAGAACAAATTTTTTTTTCGTTGTTCAAGGTAATGAAAAATCACCTCTTATGCTTTGTGTTGCATATCCATTTATTGGAAATAAATTACGAAATAAAATACAGCCTGGTACATTTCTTGAAATGAAAAATGCTTTTGTTAAATATATTGATCAAGATTACACCATGTGTGAAACTATCAGTAAGAAAATAATAATTTTTAGAATTTTAAAAATAACTATAAATTACTATTTATCATAATATATTTGTTAACTTTATAGATGTTATTGGAAGAGTTTTAAGCTATACTAAATGTGAGAAAATTTTTCCAAGAAATAACGAGCAGACTATTCGACATTTGAAAATCGTAGATATGTCTAATAATAAAGTAACATTTTTTAATTATTTAAAAGAAAAAAATCATTGTGAAAAATATATTGTTGTATGTATAATATATTTTGTTGTTTAATTTTCAGTTAGATGTTACTTTGTGGAATAAAAGAGTTTTACACTACCTTTAGGTAGTCTTGTACAAATACTAAAAGCTCGAGTAAAAAAGTTCCAGGGAAAAAATGAATTGAGTGTTTATGATCGTTCAAGTGTTATACTTTGTAAAGAAGATTAATAATTTAAAACCTTAACTTTCTATAGATACTAGATACTATTTCAAGATATTTTAATAATCATTTACTTGCTTAAAAAATATAACAAACAATTGACAATAAAAAAACAAAAAAAAAGCCTGCATGAACAATGATTCAATAAATAAAGTTTTTTTAAAAATTATAATATTCTTGAATCTTTTTATTAACGTGTTACTAAAACCCATCCATCATTACAGTTGAATTATACATTGTTCAAGGCTCAATTAGACCCTTGATAATCTTTAATTGACGTTGCTGATTTTTATATAATTTAACCAGAGATTTTTATATAATACAATTAAAAAAAGTTAATTAAAAGTTGTATTATAATTTTTTTAAATAGCGTAATAGTAATAATAAACCCTTTTCATCTTCGAAAATAAATAATCAAATTGTTAAGTACTTGTTTCTGCTTGTTTCTACTCATGCGCCAGGATGTGCGCAGGCGAAGATCACAGAATTTCGTAACTTCAAGATGGCGAAAGTTTAGTAGTTTTTCAAATTTTTGTCGTGGTAGCAATTTTTTCTTTAATGTTGATAATGATAAATTAATAAATAACAAATAATTCAATTATAAAATACCACGGATCATTATCTAACTCAATCTAACTTTTCTATTAGCTAAAAGTGGTGTGCTAATAATATAAACAACTTTACGTTTGTTTTTCTGGGATAAGAATAATGTAGGGATACTTAATTTTTCTTAATTTTCAACTTGAAATTGACCATCTTGAAGTTTCGTAATGAAGTGGTTTATTACGATTTACGAACGAAGAAGATTCAAAAGACTTTAGTCTTACTCCTGAGGAATGATTTCGATGACAGAAAGTTCAACTTTTTCTTTATTTTCTTTTTTTTTTTATTATTATCCTCATATTAATTTTATCTTATTTAATAATAATAATAATAATAATAATAATAATAATAATAATAATAGTAATAACAAGACAAAATTGTTTAAATTTAAATTTAACACAAAAATAATATTTTTCTTTATAGTCTATTCTTGTTTGTCTTGATTTTTTTTTTTCTTTCGTAGATAATTTAGACTTATGATTATTCAACTTTATTGATAATTGATGATGTAGAATTACGTGCTGAAGCTGGATCAGATATTTTAATGACATTACCAATGGGTGTACTTTGAGCAGTTGGAAATTTTGACAATTTTAAAAATTGACCAATAACTGTCATTTGACGCTGGGTAGATGTTGGTGTTGTTGGTGTTGTTGATGTTTTATTTTTATTATTGACATTATCAATTGACGTTTCAGTTGATTTACCTGGTGTACTTTGAAGTCTGCAAATTTTTTTAAGTTTTGATGTTGATAAATTACCTTCAATAGATTGTACATCTTGAACTTGTTGATAAACTAAAAAATAAAATAATTAAAAATTAGTTTTAAAATTTTTTTAATGTTATGTAGTATAATATAATTGTATAATTTAATACCTTTTTTTTTACCAGATGAATCAATGATTGCTTTTGGTCTTGATATTATAAATAATTTTTTTTTATTATTTAATTGTTCTGGTGTACCTTGTTGATTATTCAACATAACTGTTTGCATTGTTTTTGTTTTATCAGTATTATTATTATCTTTAACAAGTTTAACAGTTGCTGATTTAAATTCATTTTCCAAATTTTGTACTTTATTTTTAATTTGTGTAACTGTTTCTTCATTATTTGTTACTTTAATATTTAATGAATTTGACATTGATTTTAATGAATCAATTGTACTTTGAAATGCATTAACAATTCTTTGTAATTTTGTATCAAGTGCATTTTGTACAACTCTTTCAACATCTTCAAGTGTAAAATTTTGTGAACCTTGTGATATTCTTCTAGTATTAGTATTATTAGTATTATTAGTATTATTATTTATTTGCACTGTTGATGACAATGATGATAGCTTTGTTTGTTCATTTATTGGTGAACTTAGTAGTAATACACGTGGTGATTTAGTATCATTAATTTTTGAATCAATAATTAATTTTTTATTACATACATTACTGTCATTTTCAACATTTAATAAACCAATTTTTTTAGCATTTAATTCTTCATCTGTTGTTTTTTCAATTTTTTTTGGACTCTTTGGTTGACCAAGTACTTGTTCCATCATCTGATAAAATGGAAAATTTGTTGGAAATATTAATTTTGCTTTACATTTATGATATGTTTTCAATAAACTACTCCATTTTGTTTGACAAGTATCTTTATCAACTTTAATATTTTTTTTATTCATATCTTTAACAATATTTGTCCAAAAAAATCTGTTTTTAACTTGATTTTTTAATAATTCTTGATGTCTTTCATAGCTTTTTATTAAAAATTTAATATCATTATGATTCCAACTGAATTGTTCAATTTTTGGTTTTTCCATTGTTACTAATCTTCTTGGACGTTGAACTGGTTTTTGATTAGATATTTTACGATTTCTTGTTAATCTTCTTGATGCTGTATTTGTTTTTTTGGCATTATTATCATCAGATACATCTTCAAAATTATTAACTGTATTGTCTTCTTGTTGATTTGATGCATCATGCCATTCATCATTATTATCAGGAATAATTGACTCATCTTGTTGAACATTTACAAATTCAGGAACATTTATTTCTTCTTCTTTAACTTTTTTCTTGGTAACTTTATTACTTGATTCATCGTTATTATTTTTATTTTTATTATCATTGTTGTCATCACCATCATCATTATCATTATCTAACATTTCAATAATTTTATTCTCATTTAATTTTTCATCATCAACTTCATTGTCACTTATAACTTCACCTTTTATTGGTGTTGTTTCTTTTTTTAATTTTTTATTTGTTGCATTATTATCATCAGCTTCATCTGGATCATCATTTTCTTTTTTTATACGTTTTTTATTTACATCATTAGTTGATGAATTTTCTTGTTCATCTTGTTTTGATTGTAAATTTTGTTCTTTTTTAAGTTTTGCTGCTTCATTTTGTAAAAAAACACTTTTAGCTTGTTGAAATGTTTTCAATGCAAATACTTTATCTATAAATTTAATAATTATTATAATAATTTTTTCTATTAATCATAATAATAATAACATTAAAAAAAAAAAAAANACAAATTTACTGTCTTGTTTAAACATATTAACATTATTTGCCAAACAAAATATATTTAAAAATAATGAATAATATATTTATTAAATAATTTGATATATATTTATTAATTTTAAATAATTAATATACTTATTTGTGGCTTTTTTTTAGAAAAATTTAGTTGCGGATGCGCACATTAAAGTCGTTTTAGCAATTTTTAGCGTGCCAAGATGGTCGTGTCATCTACGTAACGTACGTATTATATTTATACGCATGCGCAATTAATAAATTTTATGTTGTAAAGTGTTCTTAAAGCTTGTCGCTTTTGCTTATCGTTAACGTTGAAAAACGGTCTTAATGTTTGTCATCGTTTATTAAAAATTCACCCTAATATATTTTGAAATTGTTATTACTATTATTATTATAGGTTATGTGTGTCTCTCTCTATTCAAAATTTAAAAAAATAAATAAATATTAAAACCAAATAAAATAATTCAAAAAATGATTATTGTTTAATAAATAATTAATTACTAAATTAGCAAATTAATTATAAATATCATAATGAATTTGAGTAAGTAAAATTTCATTGAAATAAAAGCCACGTAAACATAATTAAAAATAGAAAAACAATTAAATAGATAAAAATTAATAATTATTTATTATTTTTCAATAGTTTATAAATCACATGATATATTATTATTCACCTATATTATATGGACATCATTATTTAGTATCAGTTTATTTATGTATGGTTTTTTTCCAATAAAAATAACAAATAATTTACCATCAAATTATAATGATATTCCAGATATAATAAATAATATTAAGTAAGTTATTTAAACTTAATAATAATTATATTAAAGATAAACAATAATAATAATAATTTATAAAATTTATATTATAGACTTGATAAAAATGAATTATATAAACCATCAGTACAAAAAATAATAATTATGGTTATTGATGCATTGAGATGGGATTTTGTTGATGTTAATAAAATGCCATTTACAAGTAATTTAATTAATAATAATAAAGCTCATTTATTAAAAGTTAAAGTTAATGCTCCAACAGTGACAATGCCAAGAATAAAAGTAAATAATTTTTCATATAAAAACAATCAATTTATTATGCAATTTATTATATTTAATTATTTATTTTTGTATACAGGCAATGACAACAGGAATGTTGCCAAATTTTATAGATGTTGTTTTAAATTTAGGTAAATCAGAAGTACAAAGTGACAGTATATTACATCAAGCTCAAAAAAATAATCATAAATTAGTATTTTATGGTGATGATACATGGCTTAAATTATTTCCAAATATATTTTATCGTCATGATGGTACAACATCATTTTTTGTAACTGATTTTACAGAAGTTGATGATAATGTAACACGTCAAATTGACAAAGAATTATATGATAATAATGATTGGTCAATAATGATATTACATTATTTAGGTCTTGATCATATTGGTCATGTATTTGGACCAAATCATAATTTAATAACCCAAAAATTACATGAAATGGATAATATAATATATAAATTAAATAATAAAATTAATCAATTTAATGATAATAATATATCATCATTATTAATTGTATGTGGTGATCATGGAATGAAAGATAGTGGTGGTCATGGTGGTGCAACATCTGAAGAAACACTTGTACCATTTATTGTATTTGGAAATAATTATCAAAAAAATATTCATTATAATTATTATAATGAAATTGATCAAATTGATATTGCAACAACACTTGCTGTATTATTGGGTTTACCAATACCATCATCAAATATTGGTACAGTATCAATGAATATCATAAAAAATTATTCCACAAAACAACAGCTATTTATTCTTTATTATAATGCCCAACAAATATATTTACATTTTAAAAAAATTGATGATTATAAATTTAGTAAAATACATGATAATTATAATGAGGCTATTAAATTACATTATAATTTATTAAATAATAATCATGAAAATGAAATAGTTGATAGTCAAGCTAATTATATTATTCACAAATATTATAAAATTTTACAACAAATGAAAGCAATTCTTGTTAAAAGTACAATTAAATATGATCTAACAATCATGACATTTTCAATTATTTTAATTATACAATATTTTATATTAATTATTATTAATTCAAGCATAAAAATTAATAATTTTTCAATTAAAAAATTTATACTCACGTTATTTTTGAGTGGGATATTTTGGTTTGTTTTAATTATTTGTTTAAACAATGCTAATATTGATGATATTTATTCAGATTTTATAGATATACCTAATTTTTTAAAGCTCATTATTATTAGCCTCATTATATTTAATTGTTATTTATTATCAAAATCAATATCTAATAATTTTCAATTAAATATTACAAATATTTCTTTTATTGGAATTTTTTTATACATTGCCAGCTTGACAAGCAGTAGTTTTATAGAAGAAGAACATCAAATTTGGTATTTTTTTTATACAACATTTTTAATTTATACAATGTATTATCATGTTAAAAAAATTAATTATCATTTAGCTGATATTAATGGTGATAATTTAATTATTTTAATATTGGCATTAGCAATTGTTCATAGAATTTTTAGAAAATTAAATAGTACAGGTAATAAATATGCTCATTTACCAGATATTAAAAATTGGCTTGAAGCTAATGATACAAATATAACCATGACTTTGTTACTTATAGCATCATTATTAATATTAATTACAATTTCATATATAACAGAAAGCAAAAAGTACAAAAATACAATATTAATATTTAATTTAATATTAGCTTGTTTTATTTATCAAAGACATGCTTCATCAAATAATTATGTTATAAATTTTTTACATTTAAAATCTCAGGGTATTTATGAAGTTTATTTATTCTGGATGACAATTAGTTTATTATTAATTTATCGTATTTTTAATTTACAAAATAATAACAAATTATTTAGACAAATAATATTTATTTTCATTGAAATTTTAATAATGATATCAGCATTACTTCATCGTCCTCATAATGTGATAATTTTACCAGTTCAAATAGTGACAAGTATTTTTATTCATAAATATATAACAAATGATACAAATTGTATATTTATTAGTTATTTAATTGGTAATGTTTATTATTTTTATCAGGGTAATTCAAATAGTTTAGCAACAATTGATGTTGCTGCTGGTTATGTTGGTTTAACATCATACAATCCAATAATTGCAACAATATATTTATCAATAAATACATTTTCATCAAGAATTATTGAATATTTAATATTAATATACATCAAAACAATTAATAACAACAATGAATATTCATCAATGATATGTAATTTAAATCAACAATGTCTTGTTATACATTTTTTACCATTTTTATTTTATACAATAATTATAAGTATGCAAAGATATCATTTATTTATATGGACAGTATTTTCACCAAAAATATTATACGAATCATTTCATTGTGCAATTTTTTTTATTGCTATATTTATTGTACAGAGTATTTTAATTTTAATTGAAAATAATATGAAAAAAAAAATGAATAAATATGTATATTAAAATATAACATTATTTCGATTTAATTTATTTTATTACAATTATTTTTTTTTTACATTTAATAAATAAATATAAAATTAACATGACAATGATTCAATAAATTTATCAATTGCTAGTTTTTTTTTTTTTTTT
>MKYW01000058.1:538361-555441 GCA_015776835.1 Aphidius ervi
TATCAAATATTTTTATGGTAATAATTAATTATTTTTGGATATTTATCGCATTGAAATACTATTATCAATATGGTTGACTTGTTTTTTTATATATTTTTTTTAAAAATGTTTATGGTTGTATAAAAATATTATTTCTCTGAAGTCCAAATAGAAATATGCTTAAATGCTTAATTAATAAAAGCAATAATTATATAAAAAAAAAAACAAAATACATTACAATGTGCATTTTTATACGTATTAATTGTAAATATTAATAAATTATTTTTATCATTTTTCATTTGGACCACATCGTCAATGACAAAAATATTTAAATATATTATTTAATTTATTTTGTAGGCAAATATTTGGCATTGAAAAAAAAAAAAAAAAAAATAAAAAATTATCATTANTCATGCCTAATTTTGTCCCAAATTCTAGTCGTGCTCTTTTTTGATATCTGACATTTGCTCTGTAAAATAATTAACACAATTAATATGATTTTTATTAAATAATAAAATTTAAAATTTAAAAAAACTTACTTAATTTCTTGCCATTTGACAAATTCATTTATTACAAAAACCAAGGGTAATGATAGCATTAAAAATACTGATAAATGTATTGGTAAATTTATAAATTTTTTTTGTTCAATTTTAATAATATCATAGAGATAAATAAATGAGAAAAATGCTTGCAATGCCAGACTGAAATAAAAACATAAAATTAAAACAATATAAAAAAAAAAAAATTTATAATAATACGTACACTAAAAATCCACAAAAAAACCATGGCCAATTTGTAAATGGTAATCTTCGCCAAATTGAATATTCTCTATGTACAAAACCACTTGATATTGTAACTGAAATTGAAGAAGAAAAAAAATAATGATAAGCTATATTATTAAAAGTAAAAAATTTGTTAAATTACTTACCAAAATGTAAAACAATAATTGTCAATGCAAGATGCTGTATAATCAATATAATATTTGGATATTTACCCCATCCACCCCAGGTAAAATTACTTGTTGTATTTGGATAAACATAAAAGCATTTATGATCATTGTTGATAAAATTTGGACAAATCATCATGTACATAAACATTTGAAATGTAACAGTTATTAGAATTGTTGGTAAAAATTTACTTCCATAACACCACAATACAAACATTGTTGTTTTACCATTAACAACACATTGATTTTTACCAGTTGCACGTTGCATTATTGTTGGATCAGTTGGTGTTGCAATCATTGATACAGATAATAATGGTATTATTAAACATGTAAGCCATAATATTTGTCCAACAGTAAATATTGGTGGTAATAATAAAAAACAAGATAATAATTGTGTAAATGATAATGTAACATTACAACACAACCAAAATTGTACACAATTTGTAAGACATTTCATATAATCTCTAGCTTCCATAACAAAATGAAATAAAGCAATTGAATCTTCACGTTTAACACTCAATGAGCATGCTATTGAATTTAATGATCTACTTAAATCAATTGGTGATGGTCCTTGTTCATCTTTAGTATCAATAATAACTGGTATTTTTTGGCATACTTGAGGATAAAGTGGTTCAACAGCAACACTAGCATCGGCTTGCATAAATATTGCCATATTTTCAGCATTTGCTGATGAACCTAATACACAAACAACTTCACCATAATCCTGCATAATATGTAACATTTCACGTGTTACAGCAGTATTACAATCAGTAAATAATGATACTAATAATGGTACATTATCAATTAATTCAATATGAGGTCTTATTTTATCAATACCTCGTGGTAATTTTGCTCTATTTGATAAATCAAAATTAACTGGTGCACTTTGTTCAGTACTATCAGTTAAACAACTTAATGATCTCCATATTTCTTGACCACAACCAAGATCAACACTTTGTACAAGTACACTGTCGTCACTTTTAATTGTATCATTTTCTCTATTTCAATAAAAAATAAATAAAACAATTATTCATAATTTTCAATATTTTAAAACAATAAAAAATAGCAATGAATTAAATGATTGATTTTCAAATTAAAAAAAAAATAAATAATTATTATATTTACACTGATTCAAGTCCTTCAATATTTCCATTTTGATTTAAACTGTATGATGATGATGATGATGATGATTAAACATGCAAAATAATAAATAAATAAATAATAATTTTTTGATGATAAATAAATTAACTTGTTGTTTTTTTTTAAATTACCTTTGGCTTGTTGTACTTTTAGCTTGTGATGGATCAGCATTGTGCCATTCAGTTGCTTCATCATCAAATTTAACAATTGAATAATCAGTATTAATTGCACTTGGTGCTGACATACTCATTGCTTTACTAGAATCTAAATTTGTACTAAAAAAATAATTAATTTAATTGAATGATTAATTCGATAATATTAAATTGACATTATAATTAATTTTGTTATTTGTAATTTTTATAGTTTCATGCTTATTTAGATTGATTTAGATTATTAGATAGTAGATAGTTATTGAGAATATAATAATAGTAATTATTTTTTTATTGTTTGTTAATTTTTTTGACATTAATTGTCACATACCGAGGATTATTAATACGAGGATAAAGCAATTGGCTTGCCTCGTCCATGCAGTTATAATTATTCTGGTAAGATTGTACGGATGGTGTTGGTGAGGACATGGCTGCTGCTTGACTCACCCAACCTCCGATTGGACTTTCTGATCTATTTTGCCATTATGTTAGTTACACACACGTTATTTTTTTTTTTAAATTATAAATACACTTAACCACGTAACAAATAGATGTCAAAATAAAATTGTTATTTATAAAAGATTAAAATAAAAAAAGAAACCAATAATTATTGTGTTAATTATTAAAATATATTGAATGTTATTTAAATTTTAATAATTATTTATTAAATAGTAATGAAAAATGTTGATTAAAAAGAAAAATTGTTAGTAGGCACACAAATATCCATACACACATATTTTTATGATAGAAAAATAAAAAGACAACAAGCATTGATTTAAAAATAATAAATGAAATTAATCATCAATATTGATGATTAATATGTAATTAAATACCTAGGTTTTTCACTGAGTAATGAAATGTGACAATTCCATCCACTTTCAAGACCCATCTTCTCTGAGAATACACGTGATCGTAATTCATTTTCCTTGCTGAAGTGAACAAATCTTATGCATGCTCTTTCTAATTGTTCAATAAGTTGTACCTAATGTCAATGATTAATGATAACTATTTGTATATGAATATGAATTTTATATTTTAACATAAATTTCTTAGCTAAAAAAATGAATAATTTGTTTTTTTTTTCAAAGGTACTCACCATATCAGCTTGAGCCTGATATTGCATTGTTACCATTCCAATAAATATTTGATTACACTGTAGCTCAAAACAACTGTCAACATCATTTACCTCATCGTCTTTATTTTCATTACAAAGTAAAGAATCTAATAAATTAATTTAAATAAAAAAAAAAAAAAACAATATCATTAATGTTACATAATATTTTATAATAATAAATAATAATATATAAATATAATTTACCTGTTGAATGAAATTGTCCAAATAAACTTCTTGCACGTGGATCTAAAATATTTCTAAAATCCCATGGTATTGGTGTTGGACTTCTATGTGGTGCATATAAATGTTTACAATCTGATGGAAGTTCCAAATAAACATTTGATAATTTATTATTAACACCACGTATCAATGGTCTGTATGCAAATGCTGTACAGTATGCTGTTAAGCTTGATCTTTGATAAAAATCTTGTACTTTTTTTCTAATTAATTAAATAAAATAATGATTATTGTAGCTAAGGGAAAATAAATAATAAATAGTAATTATTATTATTACCTATCAGCTGGTGTCAATGGACAAAGATCATGTCCATCCCAAAATTCAATACATGAATCAAGAATAACATCAGCAGTACCTTGTGTTAATAATTGTAATCCAGCACCAGCACGTTCTTTAACAACAACTGCCATCATATGTGGAAATGGAAATTTTAATTTTGTTGCAATACTCAATGAACGAGCAAATTTAATATCACGTCTAACCATTTCTGGTTGCTAAAATAATATATTTTTATTATTTAATATTGATAAAAACAAATTGCAAGCTAAATATTATTATTTACCACATGTCTAAATGTTGCTAATTGTTGTTCAAGTTGAAATATTTCTTGAGCTTGATCTTGAAAGCCAATTTGTTTTGCAAGTTCACACAAACACCTTATTAACAAATTAAATAACAAAAATATTTATTTTATATATATATAAAAATGAATAAATAATTTATTTTGTTAAATAGTTTATGATATATGCATAAAAATATTAAATAAATTAATAATAAATTAAATACCCTCATTAGTAAATAAAAAATATAAAAAGTTTAGCTAATAAAAATCTTGATTAATAAATAAAAGAATACAAGATCCAGGCACCGATAGAACTGTAAAAAAATGATTTCTACAATAAAGATTTAAAAATAAAAAAAAAAAGTATATTTTAAAAGAAAATAAATTATCTATCCAACTGACCACTTGTTTCCAAGGCTTCCAATTTCTTCATACGAATGTGATTGATCATTTGAATATGGCATTCTAGCTCTACTGATTAAATCAATTCTATTGCAGTTATCCTGGCTCCTAATAAAGTTATTTCATTCGTGCAAATATCATTTTTACTATATATTTTTTGACTGCAAAGCATAACTATTTATCTTTATTTAAAAAAAAAATTATCATTTTATGCCTTGTAGCCATATTTAAAATAACGTTGTAATATTTTTATTAAAAGAAAATTAATTTATCATATATATAATATAATATAATTTTGGCAAATTTAAAAATTAATGATTGATGAATTTGTTAATTTTATAATGATTATTATTAAATAATAAAATACCTTCTATTTGTAACTGGTACAAGATTTTCATTGTACAATGCTTCACATGTAACATGACAACAAAATTTTGTATAATGTTCTTGTGTTTCCATATTACATGTATTTAATAATATTGCTAAACCAAGTGGTTTTAATGAATTTAAATGTTGTCTCCATGATTGATCATCAAATTGTAATCTAAATGGTAATGCATGATCATGTGTTAAATCAAGTACTTCAGCAACTGAATGTGATATATCTGAAAAATTTAATATAAATATAACTTTGTTTTTACAATATATATTTTTATAAATTATTATCATTACCTGATTGTGAATATGGTATTTTGGTTGTATCATTTTTATCAGTTTTATCATTACTTTTATTTGGATCATTTGTTTTCATTTGTGGTTCTTGTTGTTTTTCAAGACTAACTGTACTTGATGATCTTGACAATGTACTTGCATTACGTAAAAAAAAAACTTTTTCAGCTGTTGGATTTGCCCATGATAGTATACCTTTTTTGTCAACACAACACAAAGCCTAAAATATATTAAATCAAATTAAAATAATATAAAGATATGTATATAAATATAACTTACAGTTACTGATCCAAGAACATGAAGAATACTTGCTGATCTTGACATCATAAATTCTCTTCCAAGAAGTATATCAAAAAAATATTCTTTTAATTCAGACCAATTATAAACAACATCTGGATTATTTGGTCCAGAAATATCTGTATCATCAAATGGATCTATAAACTAATAATTATCAAATTAATATAGATGATTAATTATAAACAAAAAAAAATAAACTTACTGGCATTTTTTTTGATGATTGATAAAGTTCAAATAGTGCTTTAAATCTAGCCATACCAAAACAATTAAGAACAATCCAATATTGTGAAAATACAATTGGTAATAATGGTAGTGTTGTTGCAATTGGTTGATTAATAAATATATCAACCCAATGACCAATACCAAAATTATCAACAAGATATAAATAACGTAATAAATTTGATATAAATATAATAATTAATATTATTGGATATAATAATTGTTCAATACAACAAATCATAACTAAATGACGTTCACGATTATAATATGTAACTGGTCGTACAAGTGCTTGTTCCAATGCCATACGTAAATTTGTTAAATATGGAGTTTCATATAACATATATAATTTATTTTGACGTGGTAAACGTGCTTGTGGAGTTGAAAATATTTCATTTGTACTGTGTGCTGGTGGATTATATATATCTTTTGCATATAGCTTTGGTTCATTATGACAATCAAATGGTTTACAATAACCAGGTACTTGTTGACCTGGTTTTATAACAATAATATCACCCATAACTAATAATGCCCATGGTAAATTAATTATTTTACCATCACGATATGTCCATTGTAATGTTAAACATGGTGATAATGGTGTACAAAGATGAGGATAATTTTCTGCTTCCCATTTACATATATTTTGTGCTGATTCTAATTTTTTAATTAATATACGTACTCGATGGGGTATTTCATTGTGTCGTAATTTATTATCAGCAACAACTAAAATAAAATTAAATATTACAAATAATAATACAATCAATCCTTCATATGGCAATGATGATGATCCATTATCTGATTTATAAATTGTTCCAATAATTAAACTCAATGAATTAATAATAAGTGCCATTGCAGATGTCCAACAAAGTGTTGTATATTGACTTTTATGATGTAATGCATCTTTTAACCATCCTTTATAGCTTTTATTTTTCCATGATTTTTTTTCATGTTGTTCTAATACATTACGAATTTCTTTTGTTAGTTTTTCTAATGCTTCAGCTGTTGTCAAGCCTAGAGTTTCATTACTAGCAATTCTAAGTTTTGTTTTTTTTCTCTTCCCAGCATTACCTTCAAATCTATTTTCTGCCATTTCTAAAAAAAAAAACTAAAAAATTATTTTTCCTTCAAATATACAAAATATAGTTATGTTATTTTTATAACTATGTTACATAGATATGTCTACATAAGATCTACATTTAAAAATTGTCTAGTTCATCATTCAATAATAATTATTATTAAATATATACATATATATATTTTTTTTTTTTGACAGATTGATTGTTAGTCAGTATTGTTATTGTATATGTTTTTTTTAAATTAAATTATAACAATCAAAACAATGTTTTAGGTTAGCAATTAATTACATAATATTTTTGGATATCTTACCTTTATTTGTTTTTCTACATTAATTAAAATTTATATATTACACAAATTAATTCATTATATACAATTAATTAAACACAACAAAAGTTGTATCATTTCAGCATCCACACTTTATATACACCACACACCACAAGTCCACAACAACAGTGAACACTTGGCTGAGCCAGCTTATTGTTCTGTTGTTCTGTCTGCTATATCTCTATCTCATTTCATCATCATCATCATCTTCATCATATCAAAAATAAACTCTTTCTCTTTTTTTTTTCAGTGGCTAGTTACAAACGTCATTCAAACAGCTATATATATTATATATTTATATGTATAATGAGTATGTACAGCTGTAATTATGTACAATAGATTTCAAGTTTTTTTATATTTTTAACTATTATTTAAAAAAAATTATAAACTCTTCTAGTGATAGATTATAACACAGTGATATTATTTATTTTAAAAATTGATAATAATAATAATTTATTATATAATTTTTTAATTAGGATGAACATAAATAATTGTATGTTAATGTTTATAATAAAATTATTAACTTCATATATTTAATTAATTGAAAACTCATATTTTTATATTTAATTTTTTTTTTTGCGTTTAGTAAAAATACATAATCTAATTTACTTTTTATTTTTTTCACAAAATTAATTTTATATTTATAAATTTTATTTTAATTATTGATTATTATTATTTATTTATTTTTATATTTACAATAGATCAAAAAAATATTATTGACAAGTTAATAACATTATTTTTATATTTAAAAAAAAATTTTATAATTTACTTTTTGATAAATTTTTAATTAAAATTTATACAGAATTATGGTTTAATTAATTGAGTAATATTATAATAAATTTATACTGCAAATAAAACAATTAAAAAAATATATTTTAAAAAAATCTACGATAAACAATTTGAATTTTTTTTTACTATAGTAATTTTTAAATGGGGAAAATGGCGACATACTATGAGAGAGACATCTGTGGCCATTTTATAAATTAGTAAATTTACTAGTACAAGTGGCAAGAGGGGAAATGAAAAAAAAAAAAATCAGTTCTTTTTTTGTGATAAAATCGTCTCTGTGTTGATCCGTAAATTCGGAAACGCACGAAAATGGCTTGTTCAGCAGTGAGATCTCCACTTTTACGTAATTCAACGGTATGAATAATAAATTTAACAATTTTTAATTACATTTGTTTGTTATAATTGTGTTTATGGTTACTGTTCAATTATCACAAAGTTACACAAAAATTAATATATTATTTTTGACAAAACTGTTATGTAAAAGATTGCTAGTTTTTTTTTCTTTCTTTTTCTACAAATGTAAACCTGCTACGTGATTGGTTATATATATACCTACACAATTTTATAATATTTTGATAATTTTTTTTACAATTAACAATTCAAGAGTATTGAATTATCTAACAATAATTTATATTAATTATTATTAATATTGTGTAATTACTGTGTTATTAATAAAAATTAAAAAAAACTATAGGTAAGGCATTATGCAGCTGCTGCCAAGGCTTGTCAAAGTTCACCACCATCAATTTCACTTGACACCCAAGTACTGAGCAACAAAGTAACAATTGCTGCACTTGATAATAACAGTCCAGTTACACAAGTGTCAATTGTCTTCAAGTAAGTTTGACAGATATTATTTATATTAAAAATTAAAACTGTTATTAAATTGTTTTTATTGATTTATTTAAAGAGCTGGTTCTCGTAATGAGACATATGATACTCAGGGTCTTACTCATCTATTGAGATTAAGTGCTGGTTTAACAACAAAAAGAGCAACTTCATTTGGTATTATAAGAAATATTCAACAACTTGGAGGAAATTTATATGCAACAACTGATCGTGAAACAGTATCATATACTCTTCAAGTAACACGTGATAATTTAGAAAAAGCATTATCACTATTAGAAGATGTTGCTATTCATCCAACATTTAAACCATGGGAACTTGCTGATTTAACTCCAAGATTACGTTATGAATTATCAACACTACCAGAAACAGTTAAAGTTATTGAACTTTTACACAAAGCAGCATATCGTTCTGGTTTGGGATACTCATTGTATACACCAAAACGTCAAATTGAAAGAATTTCATCTGAAACGGTAAATAAAAAACATTTATTAAATGAATTAAATTAAATTTTTTATATATTTATGTTTGTGATGATTTTTATTCAAGTTACAACATTTTGTAAATTCATTTTACACTGGTGGAAAATGTGCTGTTGTTGGTACTGGTATATCAAAAACTGAGCTATCATCATTTGCTCAAAATTTAGAATTATCATCAAACAGTTGTGAAACAATTCCATCAAAATATTATGGTGGTGAAATTAGAAAAGAACGTAATTCACAATTAGCAACAATTGCACTTGCTGTTGAAAGTACAGGTTTTGAAAAAGATAATGATGCATTGGCATTTGCTATACTTCAACAAGCTGCTGGTGCTGGACCACATGTTAAATGGGGTGGTTCAACAGCACCTTTACAAAGAAGTATATCATCAGCTGCTGGATCAGATCCATTTGCAATATCAGCATTTAATGCAAGTTATACTGATACTGGATTATTTGGATTTGTTTTATCAGCACCAGCTAACATTGCTGGATCGGTTAGTTGATTATTTATTTATAATAATAAGAATATATGTATATTTATAATAGATTATATATTTTTTTTATGTTGATAATTAGTTGACTAAAGCAGCATACAAATGGATGTCATCACCAAATATAACAGATGTTGATATAACACGTGGTAAAACTGAATTGAAAGCATCAATTTTATATGCTGGTGATAGTAATGCTGGTCAACTTGAAAATATTACACAACAAGCATTGTTCAAGGGACGTATTACATCAAATGCAGCACTTGCTGCTGAAGTTGATAAAATTTCAGCTGCTGATGTCAAAAAAGTATGTTGTTTATTTTTGAATCTTTTTTTTTGTTAACAAATTAATTAATAAATTTATATTTTATAATTACAGGCTGCAAGTAAACTCAACGGTAAAGTATCAATGGCATCAATTGGAAATTTGTCAACAGTTCCACACATTGATCAACTTAATTGCTAAATAATTTATTATAGCATTATACCGTTAATAGTATCAAGCTAATTGTTTATTAAAAAAGAAGAAAAAAAAATTATCTATTGTCAGCATTAATTGCTTGATGTTTATTTAAAAAAAAACAATAATAAATGCAAATTTTCGTTACAATTCATGTAATTGTGTATATATGCTAAATAAACGAATAAATTAATAAACAAATATCAAATAATTCATTAACAATATATCTTTATTTTATTTTTTTAACATGCTGATTCTTACAGGGGCTTTGAAATTTAATTTTTAAAAAATATGAAAAATTAATTTATATTGACGTTTTTTTTTTATTTTTATTAAAATTGTATACAAGAAATGAAATTATTTCAACTTAATAATATGTAGATGAAAAAAAAACAAATGAAAATATAATTAATAATATTTTAATTAGCACAGTTGAATTTCTTCTATCGAATAAAATTTGTTAAAATCAGTGCTTGATAACTTGACAGGTTTACCATTTGATAATCTATAAAACATTGGTCGTAGATCTTCAATGTCTTTCAATAATTGATGCTAAAAAAAAAAAAAGAAAATGATTATTAAATTAGTACTGCCTGAATAAATAGTTAATTATAAATTATAAATTATAAACTTACATGATCACATAATATTTCTTCCAATTTATTTAGCATACTCAATACAGCTGGATCTTGTGATAATAAATAATGTTGATAATGTGAATCTAATAAAAGACTTGCCCATTCATAAAGTTGTTTATCATTTGGTCCAAATTGACAGTTATCATGTTGATTATTAAATTTATCAATAATATAATTCATAAGTCTCAATACTTCATTAAATGTTAATTCAGATTTTAAATAATTTAATAATGATAAATCATAAAAATTTGTTTTAAATAATTTATCAAGAAAATCATTTCTTGTTATTGATTTATTTTTTTTATTTGGTGTACCATTTTGTTGTGGTTGTTGTTGTTGTTTAATTTGTTTAAATGTATCATCAGATGTTCTCAATGAAAATGATAATAAATCAGCAATAATTTTTTCTGGTTGATCTTTTAAATTATCTAAACACCATAATATTGTTGATATATCTTTAACTTTAATTAATTCAGGTATTATTGTTTTTTGTATAACAGCATCACAAATACCCTCATTTAAATAAATATTAATTTGTTTTGCAATTTTTTTAGGTACACCAATCATTGACAATTGTTTTGGTATGATATTTTTTGAATCTTGCCAATTAGCTAATATTGTTTCTTGTATTTCAATAATATCACTATCATGTTCTTGTTTTTTTTCATCATTTTTAAATCTCAATGATGAACCAAGCATTGTTTCAATACGTTGTGATGCTAAACAATAAGAAGCTAAACGTAAATGTTGATTTTCAGCAAGTAATAATTTATCATCAATACGCCATAATTTAGCATCTTTAATATATAATTTTAAATTTTCAATAGCTTGAACAAATTTAAATGTTATATTATAAATTAATAATACAGCACCTTCTTCATGTACATTTGCACCATATGCAGCAATTGTTGTTTCATTAAGTGCTACCATTAATACTTGATTTTTAGTACTTATTGATGAAAATACACTAATCAACATACCAGGTGTTTTATCATTTGTTTTATCAATTAATTGATAACTGTATAATCTACCATGTGACCATAATGTTAATAAATATGCATTATTATTATTTTCAATAACAACATGTCCAACAAGTTGTTCAGATATACGTTTTAATTCAATTTTTTTAATTGTTTCATAATCAATTAAATATGTATCATCATGTAAACCAATTGTAACATAACTACATGTTGTATCAGTACGTATTAAACCACAAAGATAAGTTTTGCTTTTAATTGTTATTAAACGACAATCACTTAATTTTTCATTTGGTTTTAAAAAACCAATGTCTTTCCATGTTTTACGATTATCAAGTGCCCATTGTAATGATGCTGTTGCACCATCATATCTTACAACAATTATTGTACCATTATCACATGATAATAATGTATTAAATGGATGATTAAATTTTTTAGATTTTATAGCATCAAGTTTTGCATCTTGTTCAGTCCATACTTTTATTTGACTTTCATTAAATACTGCAGCATATCTATTTGTTTTACTTTCATATATAACTTGTGTTGTAAAACGTTCTGTTGTTGACCAACTGCTCAATTGTTTAAAATCTTGAAGCTGAAAATTTTTATTAATTATTGTTAATTTTATTTTAATAAGATATATTTGAAAATTAAAAATTCTAATTTTTTGTTATAATCAAAGTTCCTAACCTTGTAACGAAATGCAATTTTTCTGCCTAGGGTAACGATAGCACATCCATTGTCAGCATCTTTTTCAACTCCAAGTAAATTTTGTAGATCAATTAAAGGACACAATTTATTATATGACGTTAGTTTTGCCATTTTTTTATTTATAACATTTAAATTTATTTAATATAAAATTGTTACAATCAACGTGTTCTCTTTTTTTTTAATGATATGAACAGATATGATTGATATCAATTGATATGATTTTTTTTATAATTTTTTTAGCAACCTCGTGTTCATGAAGACTAGAGACCTCTAGTCTTCATGCTCGTGTTAACGTAGCTTGGTAAACATATTATCTATTTTATCGATGATTTTTTTGCTAATTTGTTTAGATGGCGTGTCGTCCTGGATAATAAGCAGTTGAAAAATTAAATTAATTTTTATAAAAGTATAATATGGAATTATTTTGCAAGTAATAACATCATTTTTATATTTATTATTTTTTTTATTTTCATGTTTTTATTAAAAATACTTGAATCAATAAATGGAAATTTCAGGAGATTTTTTTTTTCATTAAGTACCTGATGAAACACCTGTGATATAACATGAAGAAAAAAATTTTATTGATAAAAATATATTTAACTTATAAGCAAGCTTGATAAAGAAAATAAAATATATTTATATAAAAAATTATAAAATAAATTTACAGTAAGTATAAATATAATAAAAAAAATATATTTAGAAAATTATTACTCAAGTTATTCTCAACCCTAATTATGAAAATTTTATTCAGGTTTATAATTGAATAAGAATGGTTAAATATACAATCGAATTTACTCATCAATCTTTTGTAATAAATTTATAAGTAGATTGTATTCATACTGTATTTTAATTATACTGAGTTATTATTATAAAAGAAATTCATAATTTTATTTGCTTATAGTGGGGAAATTATATTTCTGATGATACAGAGTTTGCGCAATATTAATTATCTCCAGTACCAGTATCAGCCTGCTCCAGTTTTTAATCATTCAAGTAACAAACCTTCATCTGAATGGTCATAAAAAATTATTACTCTTAATAGTTAATTATTATTTGAATTTGAAATATTAATAATAAAATAAACATCAGTGTTTATAAATTTTATAAATTAATTTAATTATTTTTTAAATTTAAACACAATGTTTTTTTGGGAATAAAAAAAAAATATAATCGAAATTTTAAAATCCGAAAAATAACAAGTAAATAGTTTTAATTATTTATTTATTTTTTTTTAAATAAATTAAAATGTCGTCGACTGATAATGTCAAGATATCAGATTCTGGCTATACACGTGAAAATGGTCAATCACAAGAAAGGTCAGTTTAATAAATAAATAAATAAATAAATAAATAAATAAATAAATATTTTCTTAAAATAATTTAAAACGTCATAATAAAATTTAACTATATAAATTATTTTTTTTTAAATAAATAATATTTTATTAATTTAATTTTCAATTTTAATAGAAAATAAATTTTTTTTTTTTTTTACATTTTTAATAATTTTTAATTATTATAATATAATTTATATCAATTAATAATATAATAACATTTATAATACATTTTTTAATAATAATTAATAAATATATTTATTATTATTTATGATTTCAATGCAGCAGTGGAAATTCACTGTCAAAGACTGATAATAAAAATCAATCTGAAAGTAGTGGTTATTGTGGGGGTCAACCATCGGCACTTGCACTTGGTTCCAGGTAAAATATACATGTATATTCAATATATTTTTTTTTTCCATAAATATATAAATATATTTATCTTTAATGTTTTATTATTATTTTTATTTTTTTTTTTTCCCTAAATAATATTTTTTTTTAATGTATGTATATTTTTAATAAGTTGCTTAATAAAATAATACGTTGTTTTATAAAAACGTGAATGTAGGTTTATATAAGTAACGAGTCATTGATAAAAACACGTGTATCTCCACGTTTTGAACTTTAATATAGTATTACATATATTATATAGATATATATATATTTTTTTTAAATGTGTAAATGTAATTTAAATCCACAATAATACATCTAAAATATCATCAATGATAATTTCCATTTGTCTAATAATTACTCAAGCCTTTAATAGCATTGAAACTAAAAAAAAAAAAATTTTTAATTGTTCTATAATAATCTGTAGTTTAAAAAGATAATGAAAAATTTTTTAAATAATAATAGAATATTGTTTTTTAATATTTTTTAAAAAAATGTCAAAATTGAAAAAAATTTTTTAAATGTTTTATTTATTTATTTTTTTTGTTTAATTTTGTTTAATTATTTTTACATTTATTAGAATATTTTTTTTAAATTTATTTATTATTATTATTATTATTATTATTATTTAATTGACGTCATGTATGTTAAATTATATAAACCTGAAATCTATATTAGTTAAATTGATTTTTAAGTATTTTTAATTATTTAAGATTTCTTTGATAATAAATATGAATTATTAATTTTATAAAAAAAAAAAAAAACAATTAATAGTAATGATGCTGGACAACAACTAAACAATGAGGGAATAAATGATTCCAAGATAAATCACTTGAAGAGTAATTTGATGGAAAATAGTGAAGTGGATCATACAAAAAAACAATCAGGTTATTATTTAAACAAAAAAAAAAACCATTGATTTATTAATGACCAAGGCACTGCTGACAGATAATACACTATTTCAATTATTAAATTTTAAAATAAAATTATTTTTACAACAAAGATATAATGATAAAATTAATATTCTAAAAATAAAATTCAAGCTCTTTTTTTATCGTTAGAAACCCTTTTCATGTTTACGTAATAATATCAATTTATTATAATGATTTACGTTATTTAAAATTACATCAATTGCCACATACGTAATTTTTTTAATTTCAATATAAAATTTATTTTTATAGATTGAGTTTTGAAAAAAAATATACAATTATGTTAATTAAATTTAAATCAATAATTATTTTTGTCAGCATTTAGTGAGCCTTAAAGTTGTTAATTAAAATTGAAAGAAATAAAAATTATAACAAAATTATTATGTGTTTTGATATAATTTTATCATAAAAAAAAAAAAAAAAATAGAAACGAAAGAATTGATGGATGTCAGAGATCAAAATGGTCATTCAACTGTATTAGAACATAAACGTGTATCGAAATCAAATTTATCTGCTAATGTTAGTATATAAATATAAAGAAAAAATATAAAATTAAATTTTATAAAAATTGCTAAATAAATAATTGACATTTCAGGGTTTTTATACAATTGTTTCATTGAGTGATGGAATAGTTTTACATTCAACAGTATCATCAGAAAAATCATTGGGTTATTCAGAAGATTCATGGATTGGAAAATCATTTATTGACTATGTTGATCCACAAGATCAAACTTTTTTTGCTGAAAAAGTTATCAACAATATTACAGTGCCATTTGATGAACTTGAAAAAGGTAAATATATATTTTTAACATTACCAAAAACTATCATCATCATCTATTTACAATAACAAAAAAAAAGTTTAAAAACCTATTAAAATTATGTAAAATTATCTGTAATTTATTTTAATTTATATATAAATATAATTTGTTATTTTAATAAAATTAAATTCAAAAATAATTCAAGTATCTTAATAATAACTTGAAAAGTAATATAAAACAAACAAATTTAATTTTACAATGAAATTTAAATGTATAGAAATAATAAAAATAAATCAATTGAATTTACAAGACAATGGCAGCTGTATAATTAAGTATATATTTTTATGATTATAAATAGATTTGAATGGACAAACAATAAACTTTTACTGCAGACTTCAAACAAATGGAAATTTAATCGACATTAAAAATATTGATGAATCAGATGACGTAAAAGATATTAATAAAAATAAAACATCAATATATATACCATTTTATTTTAATGTTGGTTTTAAATATTTTGGTGAAAGTCAAAGTAATAATAATCCACTTATGATGTTTGTGACAATTGTTGCATGGCCAGTATTATCATTTTACAAAGGTAACTATTATTATTATTATTAATAAATAAATAATAATAAATATAAATTAAATATTTAAATTATATTTTAGCACCTGAAGAAACAATAATGTCAACAGTATTTTCAACTCGTCATACAGCATCATGTCATTTATCATATATTGATGATGATGCTGTACAATATTTTGGATATTTACCACAAGATATAATTGGACGTTCATTATTTGATTTTTATCATCCAGATGATTTATTATTTATCAAAGAAGTATATGAAACTGTAAGTTGTTAATTTAAATAAATTAAATTAATTATTAAATATTTATATATATTATTTTTTATTTAGGTTGTTAGATTACAAGTTGGTACATCATTTAGATCAAAACCATACAGATTTTTATCACAAAATGGTGATTATATTATGATTGAAACAAAGTGGTCATCATTTATAAATCCATGGACTGATAAAATTGAATTTATAACTGGTCATCATCGTGTATTACGTGGACCAATTAATCAAAATGTATTTGATTTATCAACAAGTGATCATCATTACAGTCCTCTTCTTAATAATGGTGATGAAATAT
>MKYW01000058.1:597460-639363 GCA_015776835.1 Aphidius ervi
AACCATATTGTTCTTCAGCGATAGTAGACAAAAAAAATAAAAAAAAACAATAAAACTTAATTTTATATTTCATGCTTATTTACAAACTTTAAAGTACATAACAGTTCACATCCAAGCTTTATCAAGCCACATTGTCAAAGAATAAAAATAAATAAAAAAATTTAAATAATATATCATGGTTTATTGAACACTAAAAACTATGTCATAAACAGTTTTTTTTTTTTTTGTTAAAAAAAAAAACAAATGTATATTTTTAATTTACACATTCAATGCAAAAAATTTATTTCACAAAAATAATTTTTTTATTATAGAAAAACACAGTCTAAACTATAGTTGTAATATTTATGTTTTTTTTATATTTAAATTTTATGAAATTATAGAGGAGCGATAGATATGGTTACTTCGAAGCCTCTGATACGTCTGAAGTGTTTTATGATATTGACATTCGTAAATACGGGATAAAATTAATTTCCCATACGCGCAAGCGTAACTCCGATAATACCCCGTAAAAACCAGGAACAATATTTGACTACAACAGAAACTCAAGGTTAGATATATGTGACATTTATTATGTGAGACAAAAAAAGAAATGTGAGATTTGTTGAATTATTAATATATAATTATATTGGAGTAAATATATCACTTAAAATATATTTTGCTGTAAAATATTTTTTTAATTGTTTACGTACAATGTATAATTGTTGTTCTTATAAATAATCCCTAAATAATATGTCGATATATAGTATATTTTTTTCTATCAAAGTATAACTTTAGTGTAACATTTTATTTCATCTTAATTAGTCAAAGTAACGGCTTTATATATTTTTGCTATAAAAATGTTCACTGTATATAGCTTTTATATTACATCTATTTGAATGGAAAATTAAGTCTTCATTTGAATTTTCTGTTTTCTCTTTTTTGTATTTTCACATAATCGGCAAAATACCATTTAGTGAGGTTCGCAATTATATTGAATAAGTAGTGAGTGACTTGGTTTATATATATAACTTTTAATTGCTATGTACAAATCAAAGAGGAAAACAAGGTTTACAACGAGAAATTTTCTCATTTTATTTTCACTTCAATAAATACATGTATATGTATGTATGTATAAACTTTTTACAGTAGACTATAGATACATATACATTCTCCGATGAAAATATTGCGTAAATTTAAAGCGCGCACCTTCGATAATCCGTCAAAAAACAAGGTAAATTCTTTAAAAAAAAAAAAAAATACAGTACTCTCTCTATCAATAATCCCACTATGGGCAGTTAGGGGAATATTTTATTGAGAATCCCTTTTTTCCCACCACTGACCAAACGGGTAGCAAGCGCGTTTAAAAACAAACCCTCTCAATACTGCCGCTGTCTTCCCGCGGCTTTCGACACAGGAGTGGGGAGCTTTCGAGCAAAATTAAGGGAAAGCAGAACTAACGAGAGAGAGAGAGAGAGAGAGTACTGTATTATACTTATGGCTATATACTATTAAAATTATATAATTTTGGATTAGCCAGTATACTATCTATAGATAGTCAAATATAAAAATACAAAAAATAAAACTTGTCAACTTGAAACTTTTAAAATATATAATTTTTATATTAATAAATTTTGTGAACAAAGTATGCAACTGTACGCGTCTGCGTCATTTCTATAATAGACCTTGAACTGACAACCGGGAAACTTCACCATCAAAATCATTGCATTTAAATAGCTTGAGCAAAACAGACTTGATTCTGAATCAAAACAGTCTCAATCATTGATATTTTAAAAAATCTGACATAAAAATTAAAAATGAATAAAAATAATAAAGTGAATTTAAATTTTTCTGATTGTAATTTTTCGTGTTTATTAAAGAATAAATTTTGTGTTAACGAAATAATCAATGAAATATTGTCAAAAAATTTTGACTTTTTTATTAAATCGATTCCTTTTTATATTTTTGTCGGAGTGGGATCTATATTGACATTATTATGTATGAAATATTGTCGAAATGATAATACTGGTAAATTCAAATCAATCGTAATAATTATTAATTCTGTGATCGCATTAGTGAATTCAATCGTAAACAATTATCCAGTCAAACAAAATTCAAAAATTTTTGATTTGATCTGTTATTCATTGGATAGTTTAGCAATACTTATTTCATTGTTATTATGCTCTTTACCATTGATAAAAAGGCAAGTAGTTATTTATTAATTTCTTAACGAGAAAATTTATGAGTTTAAATAATTAATTGTTAAACTTAATAGTGTTATACATTAAATTTATTTAATATGTTTCACATAGTTTTTTACTAAAATTGATATAGAAAAAAAGTTTCAATTAATTAAATCATTTATTTTAATTCCGTTTATATGTACAAATGTATATTTTTCATCTATAGATTTTAAATTAACGAAAAACTTTCATGTTCCAGACCTGAAAAACGTAAAATAAAGTTATATATTGTTTTGGCCTTTATTGCTACTTTTCGTTTTGAAATTCCAATGTTGATTAGTGAAAAGCATATTGCTCTTAAAAATGATAATATAAGCTGTTACACTTTTTGGAATTACCAAACATTAGATGTGATTCAGTCTGATTATTTTCGGTAAGATGTAATATTTTTATATAACTTTACTGTGTTTTTTTTTTTTTTTTTTTCACCATAGTAATATAATCTTGAAAAATATAAGAACAAAATATATCAAAAGTGCATAATTAAATAAAGTAAAATGAGACAATAACTACCCTAGTGCACTGTAGTCTCATGATATACCTACATATTTTAAAAATAACAAATGTAAAAAATTAATGAAAAAAATATCATAAACACTTTTGTCTGTTTTATTTTTTTAGTGGGATATGTATACCTATATAACTATTTTATTGTTTATCGTTTATATATAGATGGAAAATTTTTTTGACCGCTGCAGTTCATATAATACCATACATAGTGTATATCATGATTAATTGCGGAAAAACCGGTTGGATATTGATAAATCTAATCAAAGCTATGGTAAGATAAATATAATGATTATATAAAAATTTTTTTTAAGCACCGCACATTACCATGTACACTAAGAAAAAAAAAATTTTTATTATTAAAAAAAAAATATAGAAAAATGAAATTTACATTTCAAAAATAATATCAATCATAAATTAGAAGAAAAAAAAAAAATTATTTTAAATTTATTTACAACTCGATTAAATTGAAATCATTATTATTATTATTTCAATATTACTGAATTTTGTTTAATTAAAATTTTTTTTCCTGTGATTGAAATTTTTAATCTACACATTTGTAGTTTACATTGTATATTGACAATTTTTGGTTAAATACAAATTTAAAATAAATTATAATTTATTAACATTTCCATAAATAATTATATATTATATAATTAGTTTCAGCTAATCTATTGCCTTTATTGTATTGCTGTTTATTTCAACAATCAGCTTTACAATGAGTTTGTTTTTGAATGTTTATTCTTATTGACATTTTTATATGATACGGTTGTTTCTCCCGGATATCATATATATATAAAAAAGTAAGCTTTATTAATTCAATTATTTAATTATCAATGATCTTAAAATATTAATTTATTTTTGCATTCATATTTGAAATTTTTTTTTTTTCGAAGAATAAATAAAAAATGAAAATACATATATGTATGTAAAGATAAAAATATTTATACATATTATGAATGCTAATTAAAAATTATTTTAATTGTCTGTTATAATTTATCTACAGTTGTAAGAATAAAATCAACAAAGCCCCTAGGGAACATATTGAACTTCAAATAATAAATGAATCGGTACAGGCTAATTTAACTGACATTTGTAAGTTTTATATTTTTATTTTCATTGTTATATAAATTCTGCATGAATAAAATAAATAATTGCAATTTATTCATTCATTTATATTTGCAAATTTTCATTAATGAAATTATTATTATTTACAGGTTATTTAAATGTCAATTTATATCGGATTCGTGAAACATCGGTTTGAATCATAAAATCATATTTATATATTCAAATATAATGAAAAATACCTGTTATATAAAAAAAAAAAAAATTTATGTGCAAAAAATATCTGATTGTATATGAGTGTAAACATGTTTGCAAGCTTATAAGCTTTTTTTTTTTTATAGAAATAGTTAGAATAACAAAATTAAAAAACTTACACGTGACAATAAATTGTAAATATATGTTATAGATAAAAGGACTATTATATGCTAAAAAAATTTGTTGATAAATTTTCAAAAAGAAAAAAGTTTGAAATGGCACGAGAGTGTGAAATTATGAATGGGAAAACAAAAACTTTGTAAGATATATATAATTTAATTATTTACTATACATGTATTATTTTGCATTTAAATAATAATAATATATAGTAAATAATAAAGTTTTCGTTTTCCATTGCACTATTTTACATTCTCGTACCTATACGAGAGTTAGTATACGAGTACTTGAGATAGTTAGCGAATCAGCCAATAATATTGTCAATTATATGCGTATGTAAAATCATTATTACAACAAATCTAAAATCTAAACTTAGTTTTACTAAATTCCAGAAAATGCAATATGTGGAATATATTTTCATTGAGTCAATAATTTTAGTCATCTGAATAATTCAAAACAAAGTATACGTTTTTTTTTGTTAAAATGATTTTTATTTTAAATAAATATTTTTTATTTTTAAAATTTAAATTTATTTTGAGATTTCTATATAATAGATATATTGAGATACATATAATCAGTTATTAATACTATAAAGCTTTTGAACAAAAATTGTTATCAATATATAGAATTTAAAAAAATTAATGTTATATATTGTTACGATTATGAAACTAGCCATATTCCCTCTTCCCACAAGATAGACAAAGACAGACAGTTAGACTAGATAATAACAGACGACGACCATAGCAACAGATGTAAACATTAGAATTAGTCTTAAGATAAATATCGAGATAATAAAGATCTAATATAAAAACAATAACATTATGTTTATCTTTTATGCCCATTCGTAACAATATTTATTTTATACTAATAATTAATCAGTTGGTAATTATTACTAAACAGCAAAAACTAATTTATTATATGTTTATAATTATTAATGATACATTGAATTTTCGATGATCATATTATAAAACGTATTAAAAATAATCATTCACTTGATGACACTTGTTTGTGCTATATATATATTTTCGATCACTGTTAAAACTTGACTGTCAAATAAATTTTTTTAAATATATATATACTTATATAAATATTAATTAACTAACTCAAAGATTTATTTAAAAATAATTATCAATGTTTTAATGTTATTTTATTTAAAACTAAAAAAAAACTAAAAACAAAGCATGATATCAAAAAATTGAATTAATGCGAGAAAAAGTATTAGAGGTAAAGCTTAGTATCCTTTTGCAACCAGCACTAATTTGCGTACATTAAAAGTTAGGCAAAAGGTCAAAAGGTAATGGGCCAAGCACTGTTTTCTACCTATATTAAGTTTCACGTATGTGTAGGGATTAGTGAATGAGAAAACAGAATATAAGGGCCGAGTCAGGATAACGCTATATATATATATATATATACAACTGCACTTTATCTAGGAACAACAGTATCATCACCGCAGCTTTCCATTACGACTCTACTAATTGTATATATATATATATCATTGTGTATAAAAATTTGTGAGAAAAATTGTCGCATTGAGTCAATTCAATTTATATGACCTTTTTTTATTGTTTGTATCTTTTTTTTTTTTAACTACATAAACCCAAGGGATTTAAATAAAAAGAGGGATGAGTTCTACATGAAGAGTGAAAAAGATTGAAAAAGACGGAAAATAAACAGCTTAACGAGGTTAACGCTACCCCCGTTAAAGTGAAAGATATAAAAAAAAACAAAAAAAAAAAAANAATGTCTTATATACATATATGTATATCTAAAAAAAATATATAAGGTTCCGGATCATAATGCTCAGTTGGCTCTCGAACCTCAATGAATGTGATGTTACAGATATATGTATGTATAAAAGCAGATGTATAATTTTGTATAGAGATAAACATGTAGAAATGAAATCCGTTTTACTCGAAATTGAAAAAAAATTGATGTAAAAAAATATCGATGTTTTATTGTATGTATTTATATTATATAAAATGAAAAAAAATAAATGTTCGTTTAATAGAAAATATATTTATTTTTTTTTTTTTTTTGATGTGTCAAATAAAATAGTATCCTTTATGAAATTTAAAAAAAAACAAAATTTCTAAAATTGGTTCTACGAAAAAGAAATTTAAGTTTAAAATAAAAAAAAAAAAATGATTGTTGAAAATTTTATTTGATAAAATATTAATTTTCACCTAATATTATTAACATGGATGTAATATTATTAAAATTTAATTATTATTAATATTCATAAATTAAAATTGTTCTATTATCCCAATTTTAAAACTTGCTTTTCCGGTTCCAACAGATTATCCTTATATAAATGAAATTTTCGAATATTCGGTTTACTTAATTAAAAATTCTCATTATTATTATTATTATTATTTTAAAATTCATATTGAAAACTGGTTTTTTAAATATATGTCAATGTTTTAATAAGTCAATCTTAAAATAAAACATCAATTATTATTTATATAAATAATATATGAATTTTTTATTTATTTTAAACTAAAAAAATTTTTTTAATAAAAATATTTACATAATTCAAAATTCGTACAGCCATTTTTTTTTATCTATCGTAACTAAATAAAAAACTACAGAATTTATTATTATCGACATCATCAAGAGCCATCTACAATTTGAATTTAAAAACTTATGCTGTATATATATGATTATAAACAACACACATGCGCAATACTGGTCACACACATACTATCATCGATTAATGACTGTGATGTGTGTACATGTTCAGCTCCAATTTTATACATATAATATTTGATAAGCTTGATTTAGCTTGATTTAGCTCATCTTGGAGTAGTTGGAGTAACGTTGTAAACATATACACTGGTAAGAAATGGCGTCCACTGAGCAGGTTGGATTAAATAAAAATTGGGAATTATCACTTTATGAGCTTCATAGACAACCACAAGAACCAATTATTGACAGTACAGAAATAGCTGTTAGTCCAAGAAGTTTACATAGTGAATTAATGTGTCCAATATGTTTGGATATGTTAAAAAAAACAATGACAACTAAAGAGTGCCTACATCGATTTTGTTCAGACTGCATCATCACAGCATTACGTAGTGGCAATAAGGTACATAAACAAACTACATTCATTATTATTATTATTAACTACTATTCGACAACAACAACAATTAATAATATTTTCATTACAGGAATGTCCAACATGCAGAAAAAAATTAGTATCAAAACGTTCATTAAGACCAGATCCAAATTTTGATTTATTAATATCAAAAATATATCCAAGTCGTGATGAATATGAAGCACATCAAGAACGTGTTTTAGCAAAATTAAATAAATCACATTCACAAGCAGCACTTGTTAATTCAATAACAGAAGGTATTAAATTACAAAGTCAAAATAGACCACAACGTTCACGTAAAACAGTTAATGATACTGAAAATACAAGTAATTTACCATCATATAATAATACACCAAATGTTAGTGCACCAGCAACACCAAATCCATCAGCAATTATTGCTAATCAAAGTGATTCATCACAAAGTGCAACTGGTCTTAATAATAGTGGTGGTAGTGTTGTTAATAATAGTAACAACAACAACAACAACAATAATAATAATAGTAATAGTAATAATAACAGCAACAACAACAACAACAACAGCAATAATAATATAAATAGTTTAAATTCACAAAATTCAAATAGTGTTTCACAACCTGCAAGTAGTCCAGCAGCATCTGGTAAATATTTTATATTTATTATTTATAAATATTTTATATAAAATAAATAATGAATTTTTTAAATAGGAACAACATCGAGAAATTCAACAACACCATCACCAAATCCATCAAATCAACTTCCAAAACCAGCAAAACGTCAAAAAAGTTTACAAAATTCTGAAAATGATTCATCAAGTGCTGAAGCTGAAACTGGTGGTGGTGATTCAATGGTTGATACTGAAGGTGAAGGACCAAGTGAACCATTAACATTAAATGAAATTGAACTTGTTTTTAAACCACATCCAACTGAAATGGCTGGTGATAATTCACTTATTAAAGCACTCAAAGAAAATAGTATAAGATATATTAAAACAACAGCAAATGCAACTGGTAATTTAATGAATTTATCATTATTATTATCATTAACTAAATGAATAAATAATTAATTAATTTTTATTTATAGTTGATCATCTCAGTAAATATTTGGCAATGCGTTTGACATTGGATCTTGATACAGAATTATCAGAGTCTGAAAGACTACTTAATTTTTGTATTTATATTGCTCCATCACCTGGTCAGTATGTTGTATTAAGTGGTGCTCAAACATTGAGACAAGTTAATGATAGATTTTGGCGGGTTAATAGACCACTTGAAATGTTTTATTCATGGAAAAAAACATAGTGAAAATTTTGTCACTATATAATCAGATGCTAGATGATTAATTAATGCATCAAAAAAAATATTAATACTTTAAAATATCAATTTTCAAATGAATGATGCTTTTTTTTTTTTAAATATTTTAATCAACTTTTTTTTTTATAAACAATATATATTTATATATATAATTTCTTAATTATAAATTATAAAAATTAAATGATTATTAGAGGGGGATTTAAATTTAAATGTGTAAAATTTTAATTGTCAATTTTTTGTTGACCAAATTTATCACTTTTTTGTTAAAGTATCAATCAATTTAAGACAAAAAAGTTGATAAATTTTATTATTGTACATTTTTTAGATTAGTTTTATTAATTTTTTTATTTTAATAAAATAAAGTTGCGTAACATTCGAATTAAATTATTTTTTTTTTCTTTTTTGGAATGTTGTTAAGTGTAAAAAAAAAATAAAAATTATACATGCATTTATTTTACGTGCAAAAAAAAAAATGAATTAAATATAACATTTTGGTAAATGGCTCTATATTCATATTAATTGATATTATTTTTTTTTTTAAATTAATTAAAAATACAAAGATAGTTGTACTAATAGTTTTTTAACTTTTTATTAAAAAAATAAAATACAATTTGTCATTTTTTTACAATAAATCAATCAAATTGGACAGACCAAATTTAAAAAAAACCACATTGTCGTAAAGTATTTTGATAAACTGATAGAAATTTGAAATAAAAAAAAACTGAATTTCGAAAAATCCAAGTTAATTGTAATAATAAAAAACAAAACAAAAAATCTATATGTATAATGTTTAATGTCATTGTAAATATATATAAAAAAAAAATTATTTACATAAATGATATTTATATTTTTTTCCTTAACCATTGGTTCATAAAAATAAATGAAATAAATATAAAAATACTTAATTTACAAAATAACACTATTTATTATTTAACACCAATATAAAATTGTATACAATTGATAAAAATAAAATATAAATAATTTTTAATAATTATTCAAATTAAATTTTAATTGTATAAAATTAATAAACTCAGTCGTGATATTTTATGAAATATGAACAATCATGTACTTAGTGTATTTTTTCGTGACAAAAAATTAAAAAATTAAATTGGTTTTAAATTTAAATTACGTATAACACAGTATGACTAAAACAAATCATCAAAACTGATTGTATTAAATTTAACAATATCTATATTATCAAATTTGAAAATTTTCATTAAGAAAAATAATATAAATGATGTTTTATTTGCTCTCATGGTGTTGCTTGTATACACCTTACAACTTGGCGGTATTCGCGCCAAGTTGTAAAGTTCATTGCACCAAAGTATACGCGCATTAAACCGTAAGGCCTCCAACTTATCTATTATTTTTTCTTAGGTATCTACATCCTATATAAACTTTGTTAAAACACATATTTACATTTGTATACATGAATATACAAATGTCCACCAACAATTTTTATCTTAAATATATTAATATTAAATAATTAATTTAAATTTAAAATTAAAATTTCTTCTTATTTTTTCTTTAATAAAACAAATAAATAAATTTCTATCTTATTATTCATTTAACTTGTTTAGTATAATTTTTAATTGAAATTAATTTTATTATTGTTAATTTTTAAACTACAGATTAATAATATATGCTTATTATTTTTTCTGGTTTTATATTGGGGTAAAGAAAAAAAAGAAAAATGAGGCTATACTGTCAGAAGGACATGCATTTATCGCCCGCGAGGATAAACCAGTTAGGCACTGTGCCAAGTCTATGTGAACTAGAGAATCTTGCCGTTATTTTGAGACACAACATTATCGAATTATGTGAATATCAGTCGTTGATTGTATTAGACACCTACATATGCATTTACTATGGTTCTTGTTTTTCCATTATTCATAAGCAATACGTATGAGATAAACAGTTTAATGGCATATTGGAATATTTCCAAAAAAAAGTTTAATTATTCTACAAGTTTTCAGTAGGAAAATTTTTCTAATAATGAAAAAAAAAATCATTATAAAAATCTTTCATATATATTGTAATTTTAATTTAATTATTTAATGTTTTTTTAAATAAAAATTATATTTATTTATTTATTTAATAATAAATTTAAATATGTATTTATTTAACAATTTAATGAATTATATTAATATATATATATATATTTTTTTTTACTAAAAAAAAAAAAGTGTCAGTATAATAATCTAACTGGAAACGGTACTTCGTATTCATTCGGGAAGCTTCGGTGAGATCTACTTGCTTACATTTTAAAATTATTCTTATAATCCTTATAATATTTGCCGCAGTGTTTGACGCGTCTTTGCAACGATAGGATGTCTTTCAGTATATACTTGAAAAATAATATAAAATTTATTTATCAATAATAATTTTAAATCATTTATAATACACATCATTTATAATACACGCATATTGAACGATTGGAAAAATGTTGAAGAATATAAGGTATGTTTATTAAGAAAAAACAATATTAATTTTCTTATTATTAATTATTATTGCTCTAATCATTACTAGCTTCAAAAAAAATATAAGTTAATATATATTATTGTATTGCGAAAATTAAATTAACATTTAATATATTTTATTAACAATATTTTAAAATTTTAAATTAAAAATTTTTGATTATAATATTTTTAATTAGTCTAAATATATAATGATAATAATTATTTTAAATGGAGCTGTTTCCTTTATTTCCAACTTGAGTAAATATTGATTATATGGCTCTTTGTATAATGAACTGACTTGAAAAGAACGTCCATGATCCTATTTGGCAAAAAAAGGGTCTCTTTCTGAAAAAAAAATATATACACAAGGTACTTATATATTGCAAAACAAAATACAATAAAATGAATTTTTTTTTTTTCACTAAAATTTTAGTTAGATAAATATAAATTTTATGTATAATGATTTTTTTTTTTCATTTATACAACTGTCAACATTTTTTACAATTATCTCTGAACAGCAGTTAAACTGACATATGACAGATCAAAATGAAAAATGCATGAACCAAGTAGAAAAATTATTATGAATAAAACATGATGTGAATTAAATTGCATGAATTATAAAAAAAAATATTTAAAAAGAAAAAAGCTTAAGTGAAATTGAGTGTCAGCATAAATACATCTAGTTTATCTAATTTTTTATTTTATTTTTTATTTATTTTGTTTTTTATTTTGACTACTAATTGGCAAAAAGAAAAAAAAAAAAAAAAAGTGCACTTGATTAAGACTCTCAAGAAAGTTCTATTTTAACTTTTTATCTTTATTTATTTTTTATTCATTTCGATACACTTTTTCCATTAACAATTTTAAAGTTGATATCTCATGCAATAAATATTTCTATTGTGTGTCATGGAAATATTTTAAATTCAATCTTACAATTAGCAATAAATATATGTGTATTTTTTTTTTTCATCTTCAATTTTTCTTTTTGATATTTTAATAACTAAAATCAAGTTTATTTTTAATGCATGACAGAATTAAATATACAAAAGTTCTTTGAAGTTAAAATAATAGGATTACAATGATCTTTTATTCCATCAGTATAATTCAAAAGACGAAAAATAAAACTACATATATATTTCTAATTTTTTTATTTTTTTTTTTTTATCAAGGGTAGTTTTTACTCCAATCCACGTCAATCGAATTTTTTTACCCTCATTTTTTTTTCCTATATTTCTCTTGGGAATGGAATTTTATTTTATCAAAAAAAAAAAAAAAACTAAAAAATATTATATTACAACTTTTAAATTTATTATTTTAAAATATATGTAAATTAATTCAATTATTTATATTAAAAAATTAAAATCTTTATTGTATAAATTGATGAATGATATTTTTTTAATTATTAAAATTTATATAATTTTTAAATCATATTTTTGTTGATTAGTTAAAAATTAAATGAAAACATGAATTCAATTACAATACATAATTTTTTTTTATTTTTAGTAGCAATGCCATTATAGCTAATTTTTATTTAACAATTTTTTATAAATTTATAAAAAACATTAAATTTATTTTATCCTCAGATTTATGTATACATTGTGTCATACAATAATACAAAAGCTTTGAAAAGTGAATTTATTTACAGTTAAATGTATATATAAACTCGGCTTAAATGTTAATTCACTTGTATAATAAAATTTTTAAATAATACAAAAGTGTCAAAAGAAGTCTTTAAATAACCCTTATAATTTTTATTATATACTATATACAAATTGTCCACCAACATATAAAATTTTATATTTTTTATAACTTTTATCATTACTGTTTCGAAATACTCAGTTGGGTTTTAAGATTCACTACGATATTATTTCTAGACTGAAAAAAACAAACGTGTAATCAAATTTTTTTTTCATTTTTATTTTACTGCGGAGCTATAATGACAGGGTTAAATACGTTGATAGTACTTTCTTACATCTTTCTCTTTTACCGTAAATAAGTTATGTAAAAATAAGAGAAAAAAAAAAAATCCATTATTTAAATATATTTTTTTTCTCTGTAAATTGATTACAATGTTTTTTTTTCTTTTGTAGCTTAACAACAAGAACAAAAAAAAAAAAAAATATTTAGTAATTAATTTTAATTTTTTTTCTGTATTTTTATTTTTTGATTAATATATATTTTTCTCAAGGTCAAAATTGACTAAGGGGTCTGTTTAATCGTGTAAATTGTTAACAAGATGAAACACGTTTTTGCGTAGTTGTTAAGATTCAAAGACAAGATTAAATAAATACATCTAAAAGAGATCCTTGAAAGGAACGTAATATAATGATGTAAAAAATAAAAAAAAATATTAAACCTAACAGAACCAAGCTTTATAAATATATATACATATGAATCTAATCTTGTTTTCTAACATACCGCCAACACTCTGCTCTTGTTAGTGACCGACTTCTTGGCATTTTGTATTTAAAAATATCATTATTATTATTTTTTACCCATTCAAATGCTATATAAATTAAACTTTGAATTTTTTAACATGTCATTTAATTCATTCAAATATATGTAAATTTAAACTCATTATATTATAAACAATAAACTTTTGATTTATAAATAAACAAACATTAAAAATTATTTAATTAATTAATTTATTATCTTGAACTTTATTCTTTAGTATGGAAAAAAAATAAAAAATATTAAAATTATATTGATAGCTTTTTTGATATATAATATTATCCTGCAGCTCATATAAATTATTTCTTCTTGCACTTTATTATTTAATATTACACCATTAAATTAAATTGTTTCAAATTGTAATTTAAATGTAATATCTTGTGGTAAAGATGAATAATTTAAAATTACCTGACAAACTCAGTTAACAAAAAAATAACAATTTATTATTCAAGGTAAAAATTCTTAAGTTTCAATGAAAGTAACAAGATAATATGATTTAAAAAAAAAAAAAACCTACTTACTCTTTTTTCAACAAAAGAAAAAAATTCTTTTAAATAAATTTAAATTTTTTTTCAAATAATCATGGTAGAATAAGAGATTGTTTTTTTGAATAAAAAAAATAAAAGCTTTAAATCATTATTTTAATTACTATATGGTATATGTAACTGGAGAGTCTCGTCACGATTCAAATATTGTGAAATTTTTTAAACCAACAAAGCCAAACGTGACCAAGAAAAAACACGCAATACATCTCAGTTCAATCAGCACTCTTCTGTGACTATAAAATTTGCTAAAAAAAAGAAATTATTTCTGTTTTAAAAATTGTCAAAGATAAAGTAAATATTAATAAAACATTTTTAATTTTAACAATACACACAATTTAATGATAATAATAATAATCATCATATATATGTGGATTTTTTAAAATGAAAATATCACCATTTACGGTTGTACTATTGTACGTGCTCTTGACACTGCATGTCACTTGAAATTTTTATTGTGCAATTCCTCTCACGTATGTGCCGGCAAAGGACATTTTTTTTTTATTTCATTTTTTTATATCTTTTCATTGTACTTTTTTTTTTTTTTCTAGCGAATTTTTTTCACCTATTGAATTTTCATTTTTCACATATCAAAAATATATTATTATTATTATTATTCTGGTAAAAAGAGTTTTTGTTAATTAAAAATAATATAATAATTTCCTCATTGTCTACATAATGAGTGTTAAAAAATTATGATTATCTATATATATATCAACTAATTGCAAAAATAATTGTATAATATTTTCAAAGAATAATTACACTAAAATGTGATTATAATAACTTTATTATATACATAAAAATATATATATATATATATATAGGAACTTTTTTTATCATATACTTTGTATGTAATTTGTATATTTTTTTTACTAGATTTTTCTTCTCAGCAAATTCATTCATCGTAATAACCGTGGAACATGAAAATTTCATGGTAATAGTTCATTGAGCATAAAAATTCATAAGCGTGAAATAGTATAACAGAAAATTGTTATAAAAATTATGAACTTGATTTTCTATTTGTCGATAATAATTAATTAGTAAAATGTATTTGTTATATACACAACTTTTTTATTTTCATCTCAAATTGCAGAATGATTTTTATCAAAAAATTTATATTTTTAATAAAACTTATAGAAAAAAGGCATTTTATTTAATTTATTTATTTTTCAATGTGGTGATAGATAGTATTAATTTGATTATAAATATATATATTAAATTTCTTATTGTATTTTATAAAATTATCATTATATTCTTTTATCTTGGAAAAATAAATCACTGAACTTTTGGCATATAGTGTTAACGAAATTATAATTTAATACTAAAGTATAATTTAATACTCTTTACAAGTATAAATTTTGATTTAATAAATTTTAAATCAATAATAAATGACATTATAAATTTAAATTTAAATATGATTGATAATAACTATAGTGGATAATATACATATCAAATTTAAAATTGGATAATAGTAGAGCAACTATATAGTAAGAAAAAAAATACCAACAAGTTTATAAATATAAAAATAAATAAATAATAATAAAATCATACGGAGAATTTATATATGGCATTGCATGTTGAGTTACTTTTTATTTGAAGAGTATAACAGATCATATATGTACATACTGTAGAAAATATTTGTTGGATGCGTTAGAAGCTACTGTATCATTATAAAATGCACGATCATCTCAGTCACGATTTTAAACTCAACCTTTTAATAATAATAAGCCATCATAAAAAAAAAAAATATTATCTATACAATGAGCTACTTTAAGCTTATCCAATCAAATAAAACAATAAATTTTTGATTTAAAAATATTATTATTAATAATTAATTAAAATTTATTATACGAAATTATTATCATAAATGTTAGGTTTTAATGTCAAAAAAAAAGGTTTAAAATCAATAACAAATAATAATATTTAAAACAGATAATAAAAAGTTAAATAAATAATTAAAAAAGTGTTAAAATATTATTTTATAAATTACTCAACTTGAGTACTTAAATTTACATATATTCAAACACATATATTTGTCTTGAAATTGCGTGGATGACACATACTAAAATATTCACCATGAATACAAGTATATGAGCTCATGTTCATGTTATTCGCATATTTGTTAGTATATATATACAATAAGGTGAACAAACTCTTGTGACGACGGGAGAATCCATTGGTAAAATAAATAAAAACTATCGTAAAAGGTATTTTTTAGCTTTGAAATTCAAGGCCACCACAGGGCCAAGTGAATTTACGTTATATAAAAATAAAATCTTTTTTTTTTTTTTTTTCTTTTTGATGAATATAACGTCAGGTAGTACATTTCACCTTGATATTGAAATAAATATAAATCAATATAATCCTATATATATTTTATGAATGGATTTAATTGAAATGTTCCACTTTGTTTCATGTAATCATGTGGTCAATGATTTTTTTAATTTTATTATTCTATATATCTATACAAAGAATACAGTTATAAATTTGTTAATCAATAAATTAATTTAAAATTAAATTGTTTTCAAATTGTTAAAGATATTTCAAAAAAATTTAATGAATAAAAATTGAGCAATCATTTGAGCAACGTGTTCCTTTTTATTTCGTTTCTTTCTTGAATTTTAATCTCACTTGAATAATTTACGATTTGATTATAAATTGCATCGTGTCGGCTATTGCAAACTGGGAGGTCTGTAAATAATAAATAAAAATCATAAGATATATATACAAGAAAAAAAAAGAATACAGCAATAATTATAAATTATTTGCAATATTGATTGTTAAAACAAACAAATACAATAAAGTAATAATTTTAAAATTATGTTTCAGATTATATTTATTGATAATAATTGGATTAACCTGGTCAACAAATGCATCAACAAAAAATGATAAAAATTTTCAAACAGTACAGACAAGTAATGAAGCAATATTCAATCGTCTTGGTTTATCACCACTTGAGATATCAGATGGACATTATAAAAAACGTCTTGCTGGTCCAGAACCATCAACATCACTTGTAAATTTACAAACACGTATTAATCAACCATACAATCGTCGTCATGGTGATCATGATAGTCATGTTTATATTGTTAAATTACCACCAAGTCAACCATATTATACAATAACAAAACCTCATAAAAAATTAATAAATAATAATGAAAATGCTAATATTCATAATGAAAAATTATCATCAATAATAATTAATCATGAAATACCAACAATTGGTTTTAATAGTAATGGTAAAACAGCAAAAATTTATCATTGGAATTTACCATTAATGAAAAAAATTAATGAAAAAAAACGTCATAATGAATTATTTAAAATTCAACAAATGAAAAAAAAATTAACATCTGATAAAAAACAATTAACTCAATCATCATTAAATAATGTTAATGTTTTTGATAATAAATTACCACCTTTAAAAAAACATGCTAGAAATAATGATAAACGTCTTAATTATCCATCAAAAAATAATATTAAAATTAATAATGATTTATTTGACAATAATTATAGCAAAAATAATAATGATACACAAAAAAAAATGTTACGACTTGATGATTCAACATTTTATAATATAAAAACAAATAACAATAATAATAATAATATTGAAAATTTTTTAAATGATTTTAATTCAATGAAAAATATTGAATCATTTGAAACGAAAAAACACCGGAAGAAGGCTGCAATGTCCTACTATGCACCTAACATTCACAAGACCGGTTCAACAAGCATCTACAAGAACTTCCCAGGAAACGGCAAACCAAAGGCATTTTATGTTATGGAAAAAAGCCGCAAACCCGTTTATTATCATCCCCTTTTGCCCTAATTGAGATAACAATAAAAGAAAAATGATTTTAAAAAAAGCCGAATAATAATAAGAAATAAAACATTTGCATGAACTGAGAGAGAAAAGACTTTTTTTCTTAAAATCATTATCACATTAATGCAATATAATCATAATTTTATCAATGAAAATCATTTTTTTATAATAATTAAAAAAAAATAATATAAACTATATTGTAAACTTTTTTTAAATAAATATTTACATGAATTTTTATAACATTTTTTATGAATGAAAAAAATAATTTTTTCTTTTGATTATTTTGTCAGAAATAAAACGTATAAAAAAAAAAAATAAAATATTGTATAAGTATGTGTGTGTGTATTTAAATCAATATTGATTGTATAACAATAAAAAAAAAAAATTTAATATATATATATGTATAATGTAATTTTTTTTTTTTTTTTTAATACTGAAATTATTATAATAATTTTATTCATAATTTTTAAAGCTTTTTTAATAAATTTATATAAATAAATAAATAATTATTTACCGGTTAAAAAAAATTATAATATTATTTTATTGACAGAATTTATTTTTAATTTTTACGGAGACAAAAATATATTATGTTTTAATAAAACTAAAACAAAAAAAGTTTTTATACTTACGTTTCATGGTACCGGTAGAAGTTTTGGAAACAACAGTACCATTTATAATGTAGACAGTAAATTTCACTATGTTTGATACTCTTACTTACTTAGTAAAAATTACAATGTTCTTTATAGTAAAGACAACTGTGCTTTTTAGTGCAGTACTATATATATACATTGCAATTTGCAAATTCAACTATGTTTAACAGTAAACAGTAGGGTTCTTTTTTTCAGCAATAATGAAAAAAAAAAAATACATTTTATTATTATTTAATTTTAATTTATTTTTTTTCAAGTTTTCGGCTGCCTATATTTTATTTTTTAATTTATTATTCATCAAGGATTTGAACAACTTTATAATGTTAAACAACAAACAAATAATTTCTTTTGCTTAAGTTACATAACAAGTGAATCACTTTTATCTTAAACTTGTTTTGTCTGACATTTTTATTGTATAATATTCAAAATATCATGATCGATTCTACCTTGTATTCATGTCAATATATTGTCTAAATTCTATCATTCAAATTATTATTAAAACAGTCAAATAAAAAAATGAATAAAACAACGATAATAATTTTTTATTGAAATAATACATATCTAACCAAACAAATAATTTTAATTGTTCAATATCATATGCTCGATTAACAAAATAACAAAAGGATATAATAATAATAATATTAATTTTAACAAGAAGAAAATATAAGGGTTAATTGAATAGCCATGATAGGAAAAGTGGGGTAGCTTATATATTTTAAAAAAAGTAATTTTGAGAGAGATTGCCATCAGTCTTTCTCCGAACGTTGATCTAGTTGATACAAATTAAAAAAATTAATAAACTTCTCTTTGATTAATAAGTAATATTTCACTAAAGTTATAAACATCTTTGGAACATAAAATTTTTTTTGTTTTTCATATCTCAATATGGAACAACTACCAATTCCGGTAAATTTTTTATTTTAATTTTATTATATTTACTTTGAATAATTTATCATTAATTAATATAAAATGAATATAAATAACAATAGAAAATTAAATTTAAAAAAAATAATGACAATAGTGATGTAAAAAAATATTCGTTTAGATATAATGATATTATTATTTTTCGACAGCAAATGTCAACTGAAGAGAGTGGAGGAAATTTTAAATATATAAAATATAAAATATTTAGTACCAAATTTAAAAACCAGCTTCATAGAAAGCATCGATACTTTACAGGTTTGTTGTTTATTAATTTATTGTTTGTTATAATAAATAATTAATTTATTGTATTAAATATATAATAAAATAATTTTTTTAGCAACTGGGGGTTGAAATTTTTTCGATGACTACTCACAAATTGCCAGGATATGATTTATTCGAGATAATTGTTTATGCTCGTTGTCAAAATAACCAGATTATCGAACTTTTAAATCATCAAGACTATATATTTTATGGATCCGGCTAATGCAAATAACGATATAATATTAAAGACACAAATATATATATATGTGTACGACACAAAAAAGAAGGATAATTTATTAATCAGGAAATGACAGCTGATTACATATATTTAAGGGTAAAGTTGTATAAAAATAATTTTATGTAATTTTGAAATTAATTTTAACCTTTTATTGAGTCTCAGAATGTTCTAGAATATTTTATATACATAACAATGATTCAAAAAATTTATATAATTTATTTACAGTCATAAAAAATATAGCATTTATTTAATTGATAAAATTAACATGAATTATATTTTAATTTTTGATAAGTACGAAATATTTTTATTGAAGTCATAGAAAAGAATTGAAAATTAAAGTAAATGTTCAAAATCTAACTAAAATTTCATTAATTAATTAGAAAAATGGAAAAAAAAAATTGATTCATGGTCATAACCACAGACGTAAATTTAAGTCATACATTTCAACCACATAATCTAATTATGTAGTTTATATACAAATAAAAAAAATAACAAAAAAAAACAGTATTATTTATTTTTTTATTCAAAAAGAAAACAATAGCCGTGGAGGTATACAATATAGCCTTGCAAAGAGTGATGAGGTAATTGCCACGGAACTGAATTTACCTATATACTTTTTACGCACCAATATATACATAAATAATGTTTTGTTAATAATGAAAAAACTCAAGTTTCAAAGATTCAAACAAATCTCAGTTTCATTGAATATAAAAAAACCTGTCTCAAATTCGTATTACAAATTATATTTTTTTTTATACTGACTATTATCGCACTTTCAATTTTTATATTAAATTTCGTTTTTTTGTAAGTCAGACATAGATGTATACGGAATTATATAAGATACATTTATTAACATTTTGACTATGTAAATAATAACGCAAATATTCTAGTTTTTTTTTTGTAATAATACCAATTATGGTCATTTCTATTTTGTCAACACTCAACATGTCAAAAGCAAGTGTTTATTGTATAAATTTTTCATTATTTGAACTTCTATTTAATCAGTGAAATGAAATATATTGATGACAGTAAATTTATTGAAGTAATAAAGATCTGGTCCAGCAAGTAATTTTTATCTTTAAATAATTTTTATCCTTCATTATTATAAACATGTTCGATGAAAAAAATAACAATTAAATAAAATGATAATATTTCCAATAAAATGGGGGGAAATAATAATATTGAGAGAGAAACAATGAGACAACTTGTATATAAAAACCAACTCTTCAAGAGTTTGACATCAGTCTTGTTCTGAACCTTGATCAAGTTAATAAAAATTAAACAAATTAATAAGTTTATTTTAATTTATAATAAATTTTTCATTGAGTTTATAAACATCATTGGTAAATAAAATTTTTGTTTCCATACGTCAACTAATATGGTAGAACTATCAAATCAGGCAAGTTTGTCATTTAAATTTCATTATAATTTATATTTATCATTGATATTAAGTGGAATAAAGTATAAATAACAACAGAAAAGTTTTTGAAAAAAATAATAGTTATTGATGTAAAAGAAAAATTCGTTAGCACCAGAAGAGCATCCGTCTAGATATATATATATATATATTAATATTATATTTTTTCGACAGAATATGCCAGCTAATCAGAGTGGAAGAATTTTGAGAACTGTCAAATACTTGGTGACAAATTTACAAATGCGCTTACTACAAAGCATCAATGTTTTTGAGGTTTGTACTCAGTTTATTCAATGTTGATTCAAGTACTATTCAAATATTTAAAAAAATCTTTCGATATTTATAAATACTGAAAATGTACTATAATCTTTTATATAATCTATACTTTATTGTATAAAATATATAATAAAATAAGTATTTCAGCAAATGGAGATTGAAGTCTTAGCGATGAAGGTTCGAAAAATGATGCAATTGGGTATATTCGAGATATGTGTTCTTATTCGATGTCAACATCACCAGATTAACGAACTGAAAAACCATCAGAATTTTTTTTTTTTCGTGTCCTACTAATACATATAACGATATTTAAACATAATAATATTTATAAATTATAATATATATATATGTATTTGTGTACCATATAATAATCAATGAAAATTTAATAATCAAAAAACGACGGGACATGTACATATGTATTTAAGGATAAAGTTTTCTAAAAATAATTTTAAAATTAAATATAAAACCTTTCATTGGGTGTCATAATATTCTGAAATATTTTATATATAAACGATGATCTAATATAATTTATTTTAAGTCATAAAAAATAGTCTTTGTTCAATTGATTATTTCAATTAACATGACTTATATTTTATTTTTGATGAGTACAAAATATTTCTATAATAAAGTCATAAAAAAGAATTAAATATTTAAAATTAAAATAAATATGGAAAATTTCATTAGTTAGAAAAATGAAGAAAAAAAAAAAAAATGACAAATAAAAGCAGTATTATTTTTTTTTTTATTTAAAAAGAAAACAATAGCCACGAAGGGTAGCGGGTAGCTTTGGGGTGCCGCGGAACGATTTATTATCTTTATTTGTGTATTTATTTAGAATAAACGTTTAATATGCGTAAAAACATGAACTTTTTATGATTATTTAAATCAATTTTCAAAAAACTTTTAATGGGGATAAATAAATTATTATTTAACAGTGAAAAAAAAATCATATTATTATTTATTTTATTGACAAAATGTTTTTTTATTTTTATTTAAACATATATCACAATAAAAATTGATTAAACAATAATTATTTTATAATTATTTTTGAATAAAAAATAAAAAATATCAGATGAAAAAAAAAAAAATATATATATTTAATAAATAGTATTTTGTTGATAACTAATAATACGTTGATGAACTGTTGCTTGTCCATCAGGACCAAGTAAATAATAACTAATTGGTTGTCCATTAAAATTATAAGGACCATTGTTTAATTTGATAATTTGATTATCTGGTTTTTTTCTATTATTATCATCATCAATTGGATTATTCCACTGATAAACAGATGTTGGTTTTCCATTGCTTATAAAATCAATTGGTAAATGAATAAATTGATCAAATTGTTGTTGATAAATTGGTCTATTTATTTGTTGTTGATAATTAACATGTGATTGTATTGAATTTGTTGAATATTTTGGTGGATTTGATATATATCCAAGTCCTGGTACAAATATATAAGGTGTAGGTGGTAAACGAATATAAAAAATTTCGCTATCTTTATGTTTGCTTATTGATTTTTCTTGAATTTGATAATTTTTATTATCAACAATCAATGGATTATTAATTTCTGATATATATGGATAATTCATAATAAAAGATTTATGTATACGATTTTTTTTAGCATTTTTTTGATTTTTTTGTATCGATGATAGTCGATTATTATCACGTTTTAAACGATTATCATAACGATTATATTTTATATTATTTGATTCATTTAATGGTGTATTATTTATTTGTTTTTCCATTGTTGGATTATTATGCATTGGTGCTGGTGTTATAGATACTGGAAGTAACACTAATAATAATAAAGCTGAGATCATTCTGACACCTGAAACATAATTAAAAAATTTTTTTAAAAACAGTTATTCTTTTGATAATTAAGAAAAATTATTTCTAATATGCACATTTGTTTTTTAATTTTATTGTTCACAATATCGATGTCTCAATAACAAAATGGCTCAACTGATAATCTGATATTTTTCCATAAATAACAATTTGTTAATAACAAAAAAGCTCAAGTCTCACATTCGTATTTTACAAATTACATTTTTTTTTTATACTGACTATTATGAATTTCATTTTTTATGTTGAATATCGTTTTTTCGTTAGTCAGACAAAAGATTTATATGAAATTATATAATATACATTTATTAACATTTTAATTATCTAAATAATGACCAAAATCTTCCAGATTTTATTGTAATAATTATTTATTATAATACAAACAAAGGTCATTTCTACCTTGTTTACATGTCAAAAACAAGTGTTTATTGTATAAATTTTATATTGTTTAAATTTTCATTAAATCAGTGAAATGACAATAAATTTATTGAAGTAATAAAGATCTGGTCCAGAAAGTATTTTTAAATAATTTTTATCCTTCATTATTATACACATGTTCAATGAACAAAATAACTATTCAATAAAATGAAAATATTTCCATCTAAAAGGGGGAAAAATAATATTATTGAGAGAGAAACAATGGGACAAATTACGTATAAAAACTAATCCTTCAAGACATTGTCATCAGTCTTGTTCTGAACGTTGATCAAGTTAATACAAATTAACCAAATTAATAAGTTTATTTTAATAAATAATAAATTTTTCATTGAGTTTATAAACATCATTGGTAAATAAATTTTCGTTTCCATACTTTACCTAATATGGTAGAAAGAACAAATCAGGCAAGTTATTGTTATTTAAATTTTATTATAATTTATATTTATTATTGATATTAAGTGGAATAAAGTATAAATAACAAGAGAAAAGTTTTTGAAAAAAATAATGCTTATTGATGTAAAAAAAAAAAATTCGTTAGCACCAGAAGAGCATCCGTTTAGGTATATATATTAATATTATATTTTTCTGACAGGTGATATCAAGTAATCAGGCTCAAAGAATTTCTAAAACTGTCAAATACTTGGTGACAAATTTAAAAATGAGCTTAGTAGGAAGCATCAATATTTTTGAGGTTTGTGTTCAGTTTATTTAACGTTGATTCAAGTACTATTTAAGTATTTTAAAAAAATCTTTGTTTTTGATAATATTTTCAAAAAATAAAATAATCATAGTGAATTATAAAATCTTCAAATAATATTTGAATAATAAACATAAAATTGCGAATGAAATACATTTATTCGAAAGTCATATTTAAGTGAATCAATTTCATCTGAATTTATAATTTTATTAAAATTTTTAATCGATATTTATAAATATTGAAAATGTACTTAATTTTTAATAATTTATATAAGAGTTTATTAGTTTATTGTATAAAATATATGATAAAATAACTATTTCAGCAAATGGAGATTGAAGTTTTAGCGATGACTGTTCGAAAAGTGATGCAATTTGAATTATTCGAGATACACGTTCGTATTCGATGTCATCAACAACAGATTGACACACTAATAAACAATCAGGACTATCTATTTTCTGTGGACGACTAAAACATATAACGATATATTGAAAAATAATAATATTATTAATATACATGTATATGTATTTATTAAATTATTTTTATAAAACTTCACCCTTAAATACATGTCCCATCGTTTTCTGATTATTAAATTATCATTGATTTTTATGTTGTACATAAATATAAGAGTATTTATGTACGACATAAAAATCAATGATAATTTATTTATCAGAAAACGATGGGACATGTATTTGAGGGTAAAGTTTTATAAAAATAATTTTAAGTTATTTTAAAATTACGTATATAATCTTTTGTTGAGTGTCATAATATTCTAGAATATTTTATATATAAACAATGATTGAAAAAATTAATTTATATAATTTATTTACAGTCATAAAAAGTATAGTCTTTATTTAATTGATAAAATTAACATAAATTATATTTTAATTTTTGATGAGTACAAAAGATTTTTTATTAAAGTCATGAAAAAGAATTAAAATTTAAAGTAAATATGAAAATTAAGCTATTTAATTTCATTAATTAGGAAAATAAAAAAAAAACAAAAAAATTGATTCATGGTCATAACCACACAGGTAAATTTAAGTCATACATTACAACCACATAATTTAATTACGTATGTGGTTTATAAACCAAAAATAAAAATAAAAACAGTATTATTTTTATTTTTTTTTATTTTCACCCCAATATATATATATATATACATGAACGGAAACATTTTCATATATCTGTTGTAATAATTGATGCAAAAAACATATTTTAATAACACTTTCATTACGATAAAATTATTTCATTTACTTATTTTTTTCTCCCTCGAACAAATATAGTATTCATATTGTAAAGAAGCGAGATCACACATGCTAAAAGAAAATATACCTTGATGATATTTATACTATTTTTATATTATCACACCACAAGGAAGTAAAATTCTAAACTGCCTCATATAGACTCTTGTTGCTAACTATAAAAGCGTGCGAAAATACCAAATTATATATACACACATAAAAATTATACGTCACACGGAAATATATATTTTTCACAAGAGTATGTTTAAAATAAGGGACCAGATATATATTATAAAAAAATCCCAAGGATAGGTCGGGAAAATATTTGAATACCTTAGTCCCAAGTCAACATGATAATCGTGACGTTAATAAAGAATAATGATGCTTATATACATATACATATATCTTTTGCTGATAAATGAAACAATTAATTAATGATTTTTATTGTCATCTGATAATAACACTAACGATTTTCTGGTTTATTATCTTCATCTATGTATTTATTTATATTAAACGTTTTATATGTAAAAAAACATATTATTATAATTATTTAAATTAGTTTTTAAAAAACTTTTGATGTAAATTTATAAAGATAAATAAATTATTATTTATTAACAGTGAAAAAAAAAAAAAAAATCATAATATTATTCATTTTAAAAATTGATTAAACATTAATTATTGATTTTTATTGTTTTTAATTTTTGAATAAAAAATAACAAATGTTTATTTTTTTGTCGATATAGAAAATGACATCATGTCATTACTCATTATTAGTTGTATTATGATATATAAAAATGTACGACTTGATATAAAATAAATAAAAAAAATTATATATAATATTATGTAATAATATTGTTATTTTTAATAGTAGTATATTGTAAATAATTTCACAGGCAAATCAGTGGAGCATACACCTTTTGTACCTTTGTTAGTTTATCTGGCATTGAAATGCCGTTCTTTGGCATCACACATTTGTGAATACCAAGTGTGTGCTAGTATTGAAAGCCAAATAATAAATAAAACAAAAAAAAAAAAAAGCTACATACTTGAATAATAAATATCCATACAGATTTTGTATTTGTCTTTTGAATTGTAAATTTTATTTTTAAACTAATTTTTAACTAATTTTTATTTCACTTTTTTTTCAAAATATTATTCAACACAATTTAAATTATCAAATATTATAATAATCATGATAATAATTATCAAATAAATATATACTGAACAATATGATATTGAAAATTATACTGAATTACTGATGGGAACACGGAAATAGTTATAAAAAAAAAATTATTGTATGAGTCTATTATTTACGGTTAGAATATATGAGCTCATATATTCAGTTTGAATGATTAATTCGTGGATATTAATTTAAAGAACAAATTAATTATTTAGTCATACAAAAATTTTAGTCACTTTTTTTAAAATTTATATCATTTTCGTTTATTTTAATTATCTAACTTTATATAAATTTGATAAAATTTTGAAAAAAAAAAATAATCAAACACACGACATTGTAGGATATGTATAAGGATATTTATTTTTATTTTTTTTTTCATGAAGAAATGAATATAAATATATTTTATCAAAGAAAAAAAACCAGTTTAACGTGTTGACAGATTGTGAAATGTACTTGATTTATTTGACAGCATGTGTATAAAAGCTCTTGATTAAATTGCAAAAAATTTCACTTAAAAATCATTGAATTTAAATTTATACAAAGTCATTTTCCAAGATGATCGTAATATTCAATGGATGCTTAAAAATATTTTATATGACAATCACTCTGATTATTTTTGCATATATATACATTCTTTTATATTATTCAAAATGCAAAAATTAAATTGCTTTTTATCATGTCATTTTATTAATATCATACATCACTTAAAAATTTATTTTTAATCAGATAAATTATTCTGAATGAATATTTTCTTTTTTAATATATGGGTCAATAATTTTTTTTTTTAATTTATTAATTATACTTATTTTCAGTTGGATGATTTTTACATATTTTTTGAACGTCTAGATATATATTATGTCTGTATTTTTTATCCGCTATGGCTAGTTTAGCCCGTTAAATTGAGTGAAGAAAAAAATTAATCAACGAGATATTAAACAGTTGGGTCAAATCATCAATTTAGTAGTTTTTTTTTTTTTTTTTAATGTTAAATATGTTGAGGAATATAATTTTAATTTTTAACCTGCATTAATATATTTTTATTTACGCATTATTTTTGTAGAGTAAAACGTGGCCAGAATTTAATACGTGTCCTAAATGCTTTATACTTGTTTTAAAACAACAGCAACAACAACAACGACAACAACTACAATAACCGGAATTTCGAGGATCTTATGTCAATGTAAAAAATCATTTATTTAAATTAGTTTATTTAAAACTATTACTATTATTTTTACTTTGTGATTTAATAATACCTCAATTTTCTGATTGAACAATATCTCATTACTCTACCAATATAAATATTAGCTAAGAAAAAACAAATTATCTTTCAGAAATATATTTTGCAATATATAATCGATAAAGTTACTCAACTATTAATCAGACATAAACATTTATTTATCAAATAATATTCCTCTCTACGTTAAAAAATAAAAACACCCATCACAATTTAATTTTTTTACTTTTTTTTTAAATTTATAAATTTAATTCAACATAAAACGTACCTTTTTCATGGAGAATATATTATATGTAATTTTTTTGTACATATAATTTTTATTAATTATTGTTTCTACTAGTAATCAATCAATTATTATAAATCCACAAAACATTATTATAAAAAAAAAACATTGACAAAGTATATTTTAATTGCGTTAAAAATCATTGAAAAAAAACATTTGTAATGAATGTTTTTTTTTTTTTCAACACTGTGTAAGGCAAACTTATATCAGAACTTATATCAGAATGATGGTTTTTCTGAAAGATACTTGGTTCTTATGCTAAGTTCCCCACTACTGGATTATTCAATGTGGTGCGAAATATGTTGATACTCTTGAAGACACTGGCAAACGAGCCAGTCGCGGAACCAACGAGGCACCACCTTCTTTTTATTTTAATTTATTTATTTATTTTTTTTTTGTTTACAATCGAACAAGGCACTAAAAGGATTTCACACGGATATTATACGGATGCTCAATCCACCTTCAATTTTTAATAGCTATACTGTATATATATCCTTGTGAATTATTTTTTTTATATAATACCATTATATATTTTCAAACTAATATAATTACTAAAAATTTCTTAATTAGTCTTGATTATTGACTTAAAAATATTTCAATTTATAATTGTTCTAATAAATTAAAAACATTGTTGTAAATTTTGATTGTAATTATTTTAATTAACTACTCTACTCTTGTTTTTAGATTTTAAAAAAAATTTTTTTTTTTTTTTATGTATATAATTGAATAAACAAATAAATGAGGAGAAAAAAAAATTTAGTGTTTAACTATGTCTGAAAAAATTGACTTTGTTGTATCCACACATATCTAATGGACATTGAAGGACGATTTTTTTTTTTTTTTTTCGAGGTGTAAAAACTTTCTACAAATAATTTTTTATATACTTATTTATTTTTTTCACTTTTATTTTTAATAATTAATATATTTATTTTTTTTATTTATCAATGATAGATTATGCAAATTTTTACAATTATAATTGACGAAAAAATTAGAAAAAGCAAGTTTTTTTATTAAATAATAAATATAAATTAAAAATAAATACAAATTTTTTTTTTTTGGATTATTAATATTCATAAATTCATTTCTTTTTTTTTCTTTTAAATAAAATTATAATCAAGTAATAATAATATTTACCATACTGACCTAATTTAATTTCAGATTTACATGAATGTATTTTATTTGGATGAGTATTGAATTTTTTAATTATAAAAATTCCAACAGCCTAAACGAGTGGCTAATTGTATTGATTTTCTTATGAAATACAGTAGTTTAAAAATAAATATAATTCAAATTGATTGACATAATTGTAAGTAAATAAATTACGAACCACCACTAAAAATTTATAAAAAGCTGAAAAAAAAAAAATAAAATAAAATAAACCAATAATTAATTATATAAAAATTAAAATAATGATTAAAAAAATTTGATATAAAAAAAAAATTCGTAGACGATTAACGGGGTAAATAAGACAAAAACACCGGAAAAATATATAAGTCAAATGTGTGATATATATAAAATATATTTGCCTGGTTTTGAAAACGGGACCGGATTTTTAAAGCGGTACTTTGTCAGATAGAAAGGCCCTCATTAACAAAATATTACAATATATTTAAATATATATAATTATATTATATATAAAAATTTTATTTTTTTTTGTAATTTATAAAAAATTATGAGTATTATTTACTTACTGATTTTACAAGTATCAAACTGAAAATAAATATAAATATATAAATAAAAAATCAACTTGGCTATTTTATCAAACAACTCACGTACATTTGGACATCGTGGACAAATTTAACTGTAAAATTATTTTGCAGTTAGAGCAAGTTTAACAAAATACAAGAATGAATCTAAAAAAAATTCATTGTAATTAGATGAAATAATTGATTAAAAATGTTTAATTTAAACAAAAAAATAAATTCAATTATAATAATATTGATTTATTTATTTTTATAAAATGAAAATTATTTGTAAGAAAATTTGTCATATTCATTGAAAAATGAAAGATAAAAAAAAAAACAATTATCCTTGAAAATTCTCTAAAAATAAAATATTAATTACTTTTAAACTGACATTTATTTATATTTATTATTTATTATTATTTATAAATTTATTTCTTTTATATAGTTGCGAGAATCGTTGCTTCTGGACATAACACCTGTCAAAAACAAGGGTCTCTTATAAATTGTGACGTAAAACAAATCTCCATTATATCTTCAAAGAAAAAGTTATATATACAAGATAACATTTACAAGAGTTATCAGTCTTCTTCTGAGCATTGATGAGTCCAAAACAAATTAATAAAATTATAATAATACTATTTTTCATTGACCAAGTCAATAACAACAAAAAATATTTTTTTTTTAATAATGGCTAGCCTTCTAAAAAATCTATTTGTAAGTAGAAGAAACAGTCAGGGTATGTATATAATAATATTATTATTTTTTTGACAGTGGTCATCAACTGATAAGGATGAGAAAATTTTGAAACATATAATATATTTCGTGCCAAATTTGAATTCAGGCTTAATAGAAAGCATCCATATTTTTGAGGTTTGTTGTAATAAATATCCATATATGAATTATGAATATTATCAAAAAATTATTAAAGAACAAGTAAAATAATTTTATCTTGCTATACAGCTATAGTATAGTCTTGAAATTTCATATTTAAAATTATATTAATTTATTATACTTTATATAATTAATTATTTAATTATTTTCAGCGATTGGAGATTAAAGTATTGCAAATAATTACAAAAAAATTGCTTGAATATAATTTATTTGAGATAAGTGTTCGTATTCAGTGTAAAAATGAACATATTAACGCACTTGAAAATGATCCGGACTATCTATTTATTGTATCTGAAGATGAATAATGAAAATGACAGGATTATATTTATTTATGTACACCAAAAAATGACACTAAAATAACCATTAAAACAATAAGTTTCTGCTGATCGATAAATTTTAAATAGCTTTAAATTAAATTAATTGAATACAATGAAATATTTTTAATATAATTTTATATAGATGAAAGTATTATTGTAGAATAAAAATATGAAAATTTGAAAAACAACGAATTAATAATCTATAGGTAAATCAAATCACAATTACAAATGTGCGGATGTCAGCATTGATTTCCGGAATATCAAAAAATCAAAAAAAAAAAAAAACACACAGATATATTCAAACATAATTTATTTCAAGTATTTAAAAACAAACAATGATATATTTTTAAAAACAAAGCTATATTATTACATGTATTTATTAATTTTTCATTATTAAAATTTTAAATTGTATGTGACAAAACAAAAAATAAAAAATTTATTATTTTTTAAAATCATTTGAATTAAAATAAAGAACCGACAAAAAACAAAAATAACAATTTTAAAATTCAATAGAAAAGAGATTTTTTTTTTGGCAATCGATGATTATCTTTTAAAATTATTTATATATTGTAGTTTTTTTTATTTCAAAGTCATCAAATTTCGTAAAATTACATATAGATCAATGCCAAGATAAAAAAAAAACCAACAAAGAATAAATATTTATGTTATTTATTAAGTATATAATTAATTTATTGATAAAATTTATTGTTAATTAATATAAGTTTTCTCAAAAATGATCATCTAATTCTAGATGAAAATAAATAGTAATAATAATTATAACCGTGGAAATATTATTATCAATTATTATAAATAATTTAAATAGATTAAAAATAATATTTAATTTAATAGTAAAAAAAACTACAGAATTTTGTAAATTAAAAAATCATAGGAGAAAAAAAAAAAACAAATATCAAATAAATAAAAATAGTATGATTCTTGTCATACATTTTGAATGACACCGTTAATCGTACAACCATGACTAAGGTTATTGCAACAGGTAAATAATCTGTCTGCATACATGTGATAAAAAAAAAGAAATTTAAAATCGACAGTATTTTAGTTGCTTGTATTTTTACACATGTATAATTTTATGTTTCAAAGTGATAAGCTATTCAAAATTGAAAGTCTTTAGCATAATTGTAAATTTAATTTTTTTCAATTAAATTATTTCAATGATTCTTGTAGTATTTTTTTTAAAATACATAAAAATAATATTAATTGTATTTTTTTTATTAAATCAATAAAAAATATATTCTCAATTTTAGATAAAATTATTATACTATCTCAACATAATTAAGTATTTTTAAAACCAATGTATTAATTGAAGAACGAAACATTTGTATAAATTTTTATTTGGCACTAATTTCGACACAATAAATTATTCAATGATAAATGAATAAAAATATTATCTCCCTCTCTTAATGATATCTGTGACACAGGTGTATAACCAGCTAGATGATTTTTTTTATATCAGTGAGTAGTTGTATCCCGACGTGATCAGTTGTTAAAAGTTATTAATTTAAAAAACCAAAAAATCAAATTTTATTGTTTTTTTTTTTAATTAAAAATACAGTATATTATTTTTATAATTTAAAATATTTCATAATGAATATTCAAAAAGTAATAATAATATTATAAAAATTATATATTTTTATTATAATTTATTTTAATGATATAATATTTTAAAATAGTAATTTTTTTTTTGTTTTAAATATCAACACATGTGCAGGCTTAACAGAAAAGACAAAAAAAAAACATCTGGAGTTTATTTCAAAAAAAAATTTTTAAATTATAATTTAATTACATATTGAAAATTGTTACTTTTATGTTTTTTTTTTTTTTAAATTTTTCTACAAGAATATTTGTATGGCTTTTGTTTAATAGTGACCTTCAGATATAACCATTCTTGGTATCTTCAATGCATGTATTCTGTAATTTTTTTAAATTTAAAAAAAAAAAACACGATAAAACCGCACAACAATCTAATTGTTTATTTATTTTTATTTATATTTTTTTCTCAGTTATTTAAAAACTTGTATATACCTTCACGCGATACAAAATTTTATATCAAGATATTGCAAAATATTATCTAATAATTTATGCATAAATATGCACGATAATTATTGCAAAAATTTTTAACAATAATTATTTATTTAAATTTTCTAAAACTACAGTAGAAAATAATATGTAATTGTATGAATTTTACTGATGAAGTTTATGAAAAATTAAACAATGGTAAACCACAATGACTCGAAAAAATTTATTCATAAAGAATAAAAAAAAATATAGTCATCATACTTACAATGTTGCGAATGTGGTTTTATAAAATGAAAAAAAAAAAAAAAAAAAAACAAATTAATTTACAATATTTATTTAAATGATAATTTTTGTATATTAAATTATTTTTTTTTTAGTGGTTTAAATTTAATTATTTGATATTATTATAATTTTTTTTTTTTTGTAACTTATTTTATATTTTCATAAAAAATATTTATTTTACAGAAAGGAGAACCAAATATTGCATTTGTCAATGATGAAGGATTATGTAGAATTGATTTAACAGACTTTAATTCAAGAAATCTTCAAATAGTATATAAATTTTTATAAATTTTTCATTTAATTAATAGAAATTTAATTTTATATGTTTTTTTTAAATTAAATTTGCTTTAGGATGAAGCTGAAATATATGATGAACATGATGATAAAAAAAAATCAAAAATTGAACAACCGGTAAGTGAAATAAATAAATATATAAAAAATAATAAACAATTATTATAATGTATTTTTAATAATTATAAATGAATAAATAAATAATTTAGTTGTCTGAAAATAATGAACGACAAACTTGGAGCAATGAATGGGAATTTTTAATGTCATGTATTGCCATGTCGATTGGACTTGGAAATGTGTGGTATGAATATATTAAATAATTTAAAAAAAAACATTAAAAACATAATACATATTTAATACCCAAGTAGATAAATAAAAAAATGAATGTTATTTAATTTTTTAGGCGTTTTCCATTTACAGCATATGAAAATGGTGGTGGTGCATTTTTAATACCTTATATTATTGTATTATTTCTTGTTGGTAAACCATTTTATTATCTTGAAATGATACTTGGACAATTTACAAGTAAATCATCAGTTAAAATATGGTCATCTGTACCAGGTTTTCGTGGTGTTGGATGGGCACAAATGTTTTCAATGATTGCTGTTGGTACATATTATTGTTCACTTATGTCAATAACACTTGTTTATTTATTTAATAGTTTTAAAAAAAAATTACCATGGTCATTATGTTTAAATGAATGGAAAAATAATTGTCTTAATTCTGATAATAATTTAAATAATTTTACAATTAATTATTTAAATAATTCAGAATTAATTAAAAGTTCAGCTGAATTATATTTTAGGTAAGTAAATTTTTTTTTTTTGTATTATATTTAAACAATAATAATAATATAATTAAATTAATTTTTTTACAGAAAAACTGTATTAAGAGAAAAAGATAATATTAATGATGGAATTGGTTGGCCAGATTTACAATTAACATTTTGTTTATTATTTGCATGGTTATGTATATTTTGTGTACTTGCAAAAGGTGTACAAAGTTCTGGTAAAGCAGCATATTTTTTAGCAATATTTCCATATATTATTATGATTGCATTATTAATACGTGCTGTAACACTTGATGGTGCTATTAATGGTATAATATTTTTTATAAAACCAAATTGGAATAAATTATTTGATCCAAATGTATGGTATGCTGCTGTAACACAATGTTTTTTTTCATTATCTGTTTGTTTTGGTGGTGTTATAATGTACTCATCATACAATGAATTTAATCACAATATTTACAGGTAAAATAATATGATTTTTGATTTTTAATATTGCTTATATATAATTTTTGTGTCAATCAATATTGTTCAGAGATGTTATGGTTGTTACAACATTGGATACATTTACAAGTATGATGGCAGGTTTTACAATATTTGGTATACTTGGTAATCTTGCACATGAACTTGGAAGTGATGATATATCAACTGTTGTACGTGGTGGTACTGGTCTTGCATTTATTTCATATCCAGATGCAATTGCTAAATTTACTGTTTTACCTCAAGTAAAATAAAAAAAATATAATAATCAAAATATAATATATTTATATTTAAAAAATTAAACACACACAAAATTAATTATTTATTTTAGTTATTTTCAGTTCTTTTTTTTTTGATGTTATATATACTTGGAATTGGTAGTGCAATTGCACTTGCTGGTGGTATTATTGCAATTATATGTGATCAATTTCCAAGATGGAAATATTGGCATGTTGTACTTGGTACTTGTTTATTTGGATTTGGAGTTGGAACTGTTTATTGCACACCGGTTAATAAATAATATATTGTTATTTAAAAAATACAAATAATATATATATATTAAATTATGTATATTTTATTTTTTAGGGTGGTCAATTTATTTTGGCATTAGTTGATTATTTTGCTGGTTCATTTATTGTATTTTGTTTGGCATTGCTGGAAATAACTGGAATATTTTGGATTTATGGATTAGAAAATTTTCTTGATGATATTGAATTTATGATGAAAAAACGACCATCAATTTATTGGCGATTATGTTGGGCTATTGCAACACCACTTTTACTTGGAATTATATTAATTTATACAATTATTACACTTACACCACTTACATACAGTGGTATTTATTATCCTGATTCTGCATATGGTAATTTTTTTAATTTTTCTTGATTTTTTTAAAATAATAATATTATGAATTAATTTGATATATGTTATTAATTAGCTGCTGGTTGGATGCTTCTGTCATTTGGAATACTTCAAATACCCTTTTGGCTAATTTATACATTTTTATCAAATAAGAATCAAATTAATTTACTTGAGGTAATAATAAATATAAATATATATCTTAATTATTTATTTATTTTAAAAAATTAATTAAATAAAATACTGTTATAATTTTTTCTTTTTTTTTTTTGCAGACAATTTATTCTGCATTTCGACCAAGTGATGAATGGGGTCCAAGAAATCCATCTCGTTATGCTGCATGGAAACAATTTAAAGAAGCATGCAAAAAAAAACGTGAATCACGAACAAGTACAAAATTAATTCAATTTATTTACGTACTTTTTGGTAATGAAGATAAACTCGTATAAAAAATATAATCTAATCACTCTAATCCAAAAATTACCTAAAATAATAAACGTCTGTATATAATAATGAAAAAAAAAAAAAAAGATAGTGATCAGTGTGGATCACCGTTATGCAAGAGAAAAAAAAAATAATAAATTTAATTTTATAGCGGTATTATGAGCCCAATAGTAATAATTTAAAAAAAAAAAAAAAAGGGAAAATTTTCCTATTCGAAATGACAAAGCTATACATTTATTTTTAACATTGTATTCTTTAATTGCTATTTTTTTTTTCTCTATTATTATATATTATATTTTTTTTCTGTAAATTTTATTATATATTTTGTATAATTTGATTTTTTTTTTTCATTCTCAAACTCAATGCATTTATTATTTGATAATTTTTTTTTATATACAACTAACATTCTGCACATTTTATTTGAATAAAAATTATTTTAAAAATAAATAAAATTTAAAGTTTTGTCATTTATAATTAGCCAACATATTTTTATCAATTTCTGACAACGAAATAAAATATTATTTACTGTTTTTTTTTTTACATTAATTTAATCATGTTTTTAAGTGTCATAAAAATTAATGTAAAAAAATAAATAAATCTTTTGTTTAAACAGTAATTATAATACTCAAAGTATATACAATTTGCAACAAAAAAAAAAAAAATTAATCCTCTTGTATATTTTTTTAGTAAGATAATTTTTTTATCGCTCCAATATCTTGACATGATGTTGTAAAATTTTTTAATAATCCATTAAACTCAACAAGAGCCTAGCAAGTTACTTATTCTTCATTAAAGCTGCTTATCAATAAATTCAACAGCTTGTAAATAATATAAAAAATGATAAATACCAATAAAATACTTGATAATTTAAATTCTCCATTAATAAATATTAAAAACATTTTCATTTATAATTTAGTTACCTACATACTTTTAAAAATAGATATAACATTTTCCCTTTTTTTTCGTTAATAAATAATAAAGCAAAAAAAAAAACATCCCATAAATTTAAATAAAAAATAATAATAACATTTTTAAAATATATATTTTCTTTAACAAAAAAAAAAAAAAACTACTATTAATACATTTATTTGATCTATAATTTAATAATTTATTTATTAAATTTACGACATTTTAATTCCATTGCTAAAAACGCACGCATATTAGGATCTTTTATTTTATTCATAATAATTTTTTGTACATCATCATTGCTATTTTTTAATTTTTCACTTAATTTATCAGCATATTCAATCCAAACACAATTTGTACATCCAGACATACAACAATTTGTTGGTTCCTCCAATAAATCCATCTCTGAATCAATGTCAGTCACCTTGACAAGTGGTCTTTTTATCTTAACATTATTAACATTATTATTTTTATTATTATTATTTTCATCACAATATTTTCTAATTAACATTATTATTGTTTTTATATTATTTTTATTTTCAAGTAATAATGACAAATTTTTTGAAACACAAATTAAAGTATTCATCCTTTTATTATAAATAAATAAATTAATATATTATTATGATAATATAAATAATGTCAAAAAGAAAAAAAATATAACAGTTTTGTAATATTTTTTATATAATTAACTTCACTTTAATTTGACACTTAAATATCACATCTTTACAATAAATAATTGTGCAATTATACTTGTCAACAAATCTTGGGAAAAATACAATTTTGATAAATATTATTTTGGGAATTTAATTTTAACAAAATAATAATACAACAATCATTGTTGTTGTTGTTGTTGTATTGTGTTTTTTTATATTTATTTTTGTTAATTTTTTAGTTTATTTTTAGATCAAGGTTTTTTATTTATTTTTTTTTTTAGTTGACTAATGGCTCCATCTGCATCAGCTGTTTTTGAACTTTAAACAAACCTAGCATAACCTTAGAAAATTAATCAATCTAAAAAAAGAGAGAGAGAATAATTTTCTTCATTTCTAAATTGTTGTACAATCAATTAACACGTGACAATAATGGGACGAAAAATACCTGGTGCAAAGCACAGGACAATTAAATATCCAGATCAACAACGTGCTACAAAATGGAATGAGTAAGTTTTATTTTTTTAAATGAATAATAATTCATATAGGTATATTAAATATATAAACAATGATAATATCAATGTGTTAATAAAAAATTTTTAGGTTAAAGGATATAGTTGATGCTCCACCATCAAATATTGATGAACAGATGATACCAAAAAGTTTAGAGCGTGTTATACAATTAAAAAATGATGTTAAAAGTGGTAAAATTGGTGGAGTTAAAAAACGTAAAAATAAAAAAATAAAAAGTAATTTAATAACACTTGGTTCACAAAATAATATTAAATTACATCCAAATTCAAAACCTGATAAAGCAGTACCAGTATTTAATCAACGACCAGATGAAACAACACATGTATTTTGGAATCGTGTTAATAAAGAAACACATCATTTTATAAATGAAACAAAATTTGAAGATAAATTTGGTGTATTAATAAAACGTAATAACGAAACTGGTGAAATTGAAGGTGTTGAAAAACCTCATAAAGATGAAATTGATGAATTATTAAAATTAAAAAAAAAACATGCTAATATTGGTAAAAAAAAAAAAAAAAAAATGTAATAGAANATTAACAAAATCACAAAAAAAAAAAGTTAAATTAGATTCTAAAAAAGAAAAAAAATTACAAGATAATATTGATGAATTTAAAAATTATAAAGATGATATTAAATTTGGTGAAATTGTACATGCACCACCTGATATTAAAGTTCGTCCAAAAAAAACAGAAAATATGACAACAAAGGTAATGTATAAATTTAAAAATAATAAGTCAAAAAATTAAAATAAATTTTTGTTTTAATTAATATTTTAGCCATCAAAAAAAGGTTTACTTTTACATTCAATGCTTGATAAAAAAATTGAAGAGGATAAAAAATCACATGCAGTTAAAACAAATGTGACAATTGATAAAACTGGAAAAAGAAAAAATTTACCATCAGCTGAAAGAAGAATATTAGAAAAACAACAAAGTGATATTATTGCTGCTTATAAACAGATAAAATCTCAAAGATCATCAATGACATAATAGATGTTTATTAATTACAAGTTAAATTATACAAATAAAATTTTTTTTTCAACAACATTTATATGATATATTTTATAATATTTATCAATATTTATCCAGTTGTCCAAACAAATGGCTCCAGTCGTTCATCAATTGGTAATAAATTATTAAGTGTATCAAAACTTTCAAGTGTTTGATTCAATTGATTATGACATTTTGTTAATTGTTTACTTAATTCATTAATTTTATTTAAACTATCAAAAAATTTATTAAATTTTTTTTGTTTTTCAATAGCTTTTGTTAATAGTTTATTAACTTCAGCATGAATATTAACACAAAGTAAATTTTGTTCATTTGCAATCATTTGTGCATTTGTATTTAAATGATGTTGATATCTTGCACAAAGATTATACAAACCAATTGGATCAAGTCTCTCTAATATTTCTGGATCACGTACACCAGGTGGTAAATTAAGTGTACCACGCATTATTGGTAAAAACATTGGTATATTTTGTAACTTAATTAAATCTGGATCTTTATTTGTATCAATATCAGATAATGCTGGTTTAACAACAATAATATTGTGTGTTGTTTTACCACTTGTTATTATTGGTTTTCTTGATGTAAAATTTTGTTTTTTTTTTGTTAATTCAGATGTTGTTGCAATACTTTTACCACGTAATAATTGTTTATTTATTATTTTTGGTGAATCACCAATTGGTTGATTAACTGTATATGATATATATGGTAAATCAGAATCTGAACATACACTTGGACCTGGACTTGTTGATCTTGGTGGTGTATCATTTGGTATACTTTCACGATTTGGTACACTTTTACCACGACGAAGTTGACCAGTTCTTGATGTATTTTGATTATTTGAATTTTGAGAACTTTGTTCTGATCCCATTTTTATTATTTTTTATTTAATCTCAATTATTTATATTTATTTTTATTTTTTGATGAATTCTTCTAGCTTTTATTTTACAGTGTATTAAAATATTGATTTTTTTTTTGACATCTTTAATTAACTAACACAAAAATAATAATTATTTAATACTTGTAACTTAAACATATTTCTTGATTATTTATTATTTTATAAATTATTATGCATTTTTTTTAGTTAATTTATGCATTTTATTGATATAATTCAGCTGATTATTTAGTGTTAAAATTGTTACAAATATTTTTATTTACAAGTTATAATTAGCCTGAATATTATTACAAATATTGTACAATTATTTTGACAGTTTTGACACTTGATAAATGATAATAACATAACTTTCATGGCAGTTTACACCAATTTTTTTTATTTAACATGGCGATACATAAATATATCTCAGAGATGGCAGTTTTCGTTTTTTCTCATCTTTACATATCTTTATAATATGTTTTAAAAATTCACTCTACAAATATTTTTTCATCTTCCACTAATATTATTGAATAATCAATTAATATTATCTGTACGTATATTTATATATTCATTATTAATTATTTAACATTTCTTTCTGGTGTGTATTTATTTTACCGACAATCATGTCTTTTTAAATTTGTATAGATGACACTACAACCTCGAAATTTATAGAATTTCGAGAGAGAGAAATTTCGAAACAGTAAAATCATGTCTTTTGAAAATTCGAAACTCATATATTAAAAAAACTTTGATTGACTTTTTACACAGTAGTATCCCATATATTTATTTTACTAAGCTTATTATCTCACACAAAAATAAGTTATCAAATATCAAGTATAAAAAAAAAAAAACTTAAGTTTCTACATCTTCCATCCCAATCTCTACATATTTAATTTATATTTACTATTAAAAAGAAAAAAAAAATTATTAATTTTATCTCCATATGGTTGACTGTTATAAATAAATTGAATACTCGATAGTACTTTTTCTTTTTTTTACCTCTTGTATAATCAATTATACAAAAAATATCACAAAAAAATATATCTTATGCGAATTTTTAATTTAAAAATTATTGATTTTAATTATATTTCAGATTTGTCATTTATATTTAAATACTTTTAAAAATATAAATTAATTAATTATCTATATTATATTTTTAGAAGAAATCATATTTCATAAATTAAAAATTGAAGATGAACTGAATAGCAAATACAAACGAGTTTTAAATTAATCATATCGTAATTGCTTCAAGTATATTTCTTTAGCCATTAAAATATTATGTTATACAAATCAAAATCTGATGAACTAAAACTAATTTCAGTTTGTCAAAAATAGAATAAAACTTTGTCTTT
>MKYW01000058.1:644796-663848 GCA_015776835.1 Aphidius ervi
ATAAGATTGTGTTGTTTGCTGGTCTATCATATTTCATTTTTTAATACTTTTTTAATGTTCGTATATAATTTAAATTAATAAATAATCATATCAAATTCGAATTAAAAAATTTATATTGAGTTGAGAAATAAAAAAAAAATTTTAACTCGCTAAGATATTCACAGTATGATGAAAAAAAAATATATATTTTTTTTTCATTCTCACAGATTTACCATCTTTATATTCTTTGACACAATGATTTTTCACAAAAGATTATTATCATTTGTTATCTATAAACAATGTCATGTATATCCTCCAAGAGAAAAAAAAATGTTTTTATATATATAATTATAAAAACATATATTTTTTTGAAGGAAAATAATATTTCGAAAATCAAAATATAAAACATAATTCATCATATTTTTATGTAGATATTATTTTACGATGAGTTATATTTTTTTTATTTATTTTTAAGGTTGATATTATATTGTTGAAAGCATGTCAATATAAAAATATCCTTTGAAAGTTGATGGAAAAGCTGGTATCTTTTCCTCATCCATGTCATAATATATATTTGTTTTTATTTTTTACATATTTTTTAATACATTAATTTGAATAGACGTATTATATGTTCATCAAAAACATATAATTGTGTATACATATTTTTATTTTTGTTTTCAAACTTGAAAGGAAAAATTTCAAAATTAAAAATAATATTACATTTATCTACTAAGTATTTTATAATGGTAGCATTAAAATTTTTCTTTTTAAAACAACCCCTGAAAAGGGTGAAATAATAATGATGAAAATTTTAATTAGTTATTAATTTGTTTCTATTTTTTCATGTTTTTAATTTGTTTGGAATAATAAAAATACATTGAGTGACGTCAAACAGTCATTAGTATCCCAATATTTCATTTCAATTAAATTTTTTCGTTAATGTAAAAGAATAAATTAATATTTGATAAATTAAAAATAGCATATGTCAATTTAATCAATAGTATAATTTTCTTTTACAAATACTAGATATGTAGAACAAAAAAAAATATGAAAAAATAATTTTTTTCATTAAAGTTTCATTAAGTCTATACAATGTATATTTTATTTCAACGACGACAAATATTCTGAAAATAAAATTTCAGTTTGTAATTAAATTTTATGCTCTTCATAATATGAATTTTTCTTTAATATTTATAAATACTAAAAATATGTCAAATTAAAAATATATATCAATTCAATTTAAATTTTTAATATATTGTAATGTCAAATTGAAAAGAACAATTTGGATATTTTTGTTTCTGCCAATCAAACTTAATCAATTTTAATTAAATTATCATTGAACTAAAGTTTTTGGTCTTTAATATTTTTTTGGACATTATAAAAATATTTTATAACATATTATTATAAAATTGATACTCTTTTTTTACTATTCTATCAATGACAAAATCCAATTTGTAATTATGTAAATTGAAAATTTGATGTATTAAATCATTGATATTTTATTTGAACAAAATAATTTTTAAACAAACCACATTATTTGACGTTTAAAAATAATATTAATAATGCATTAAAAGCTTTCACTTTTTATTTCCGAGAAAAAAATTCATTGAACAATGAAAAATAAAATCATTCGATTATTATTGATTTTTTTTCAATTAAAACTTTTTCTTTTTTTAATAAATATTTTATCACAAATAATTTTTAATTGTTTTTAACTTAATAATAAATAATTCATTTATATATTAAACAAGTGAGTGAAATTCAATACGGATATTTTCCTTTTTTTTTTTTTATTGTTTATCTATTATTTTTTCGCTCTGATTATTATTAAAACTTTTATTTTTTTTTCATTTAAAAATGACATTTATGGATAATTTTCATTTAATATTTATCTATTTTCTTTTATTATTATTATGTTAAATTTTAAATGTAATTGTATTGTCTGAAGAAAATTTGTGAAAACGATAAAGAGGCACAACAAGAATTTCTGGCACTTGGTACGTTATTTCTTAAAATAAATTTACGTTTGCGAAATGAGAGTGTGTAAATGGCATCGTTTAATTCTTGAAATATATATATATATATATGTTTCACCTTGTTATCTCTTTATTTATTTTTATTTTTTTATTAACTCTTTAAGGTTCAAGCTCATTCCAATAATAGTTTTTTTTCTTTTTTAAATTTAGCATATAATTATTAAATTGATTTAAATTTTAGATACTACTCAATACAAATTACCAAATTTTGTATAATTTATTTATTTTGTATAAATAATATTCGTTTTTATATTATTTTTTTTTTGTTCATCAATATTTGTGCAAAAAAAAAAAATATTAACCTAAGCTGCTTGAGATAAATAAAAGTTTTAATTTAATATTCATGACTGTTGTTTTGTAATAATTTTGTCGGCTAACTTTGTCATCATTGCCTTGAATAATATTAGATACTGTAAAAATAAAAACGTAAATAATATTTATTGTTATGATCTTGTATAAGTCTTTTATTTATCTATTTTATTATCGTTTTTTTATGCAAAAAATTATATAAATATTTCCGACTTGTAGGTTTATTTTCAATGTCTATTATTTAATATAAAATTATTAATTTTTAATACAACTAATTTATCGATAAATATATATTTTTATTCATTACAAAAATTTGAATTGTCTACATGTCTTATTTTTTTTTTTTCATAACTGAAAAATAAAATCAAGGTTGATATATTTTTTATAAATAAAAATTCATATATATTAGATAATTTTTCATTTGTTTTCATAATCACTTGGATAGAAATAATAATTTAAAAAATTTAATGATAAGTTAATATTTTTTTTTTGTAATTCATAAAATACGTCATGAAATGTCATGAAATTCACAGTTGAATTTACAATCTATTGATGAAACCATAACAAAAGATTAAAAAACAATTGGAATTTAAAGATTATATATATATATAGAATTTTAATCATTTATTTTTCTTTAATGGAAATAACTCTATTGGAAATTTGTCATCTTGGAATTTTACGTTATGTAATATTCTTTGTCTTGAAAATATTATTTTTTTGCGTCTTTCTACTTTTGTTNAAGATTATATATATATAGAATTTTAATCATTTATTTTTCTTTAATGGAAATAACTTTATTGGAAATTTGTCATCTTGAAATTTTACGTTATGTAATATTCTTTGTCTTGAAAATATTATTTTTTTGCGTCTTTCTACTTTTGTTACACGCATTTATCTACTTTTTAGAGATGAATTAAATTTTATTTATATATTCTTAAGTATTACATAAAAATTTACATCAATAAATTGATTATATTTTTATGTTATTAATAATATTTCATGTAATTATATTCATATAACTACAAAATTCAATTTTCAAATATTTTATTATTTTGAAATTTAAACAATGAAAAAATTTTAAATCAACTCAAATGTTTTTGATAAACATATTAAACAAATTTTATATTATTCTCACGATATTGACAAATTTTTTTTTTTCATAGAATCAATTTCAAAATTAACTCGTGTGAAAATAAATTTTATAAAAACAATTATTGTTACATTTTTTCTTTTGTTCTATAAACAGCTGAGCAATTATATAAATTTGCTTACATAATTAATTATTTTCAATGTTCAAATAATAAATATAAATATCATTTAAAATATATATTCAATATAAAAACCAAAATTACATAAAAAAATTTCCATTTATTTTCTAGCACTATATAATATAGCAGTATTTAATTTGTTTAAAAAATAATTGATAATAAGTATATATAAAAAAAAAAAAAAAAAAACTTATAAATAATTCAATATAAGCAGTAGCATTGAATGTTTATTATTATTATTATTAAATAAAACTCCTACTGTTTTTCTCTATATTTATTTATTTATGTTTTTAAATAATTTAATTTACAAAAAAAAATATATACACGATAACAGTATCATCGCACTGACAATAAATATGAATAATGTAAGTTTGTATTGAGAAAATAATAATAAAAAATAAAAAAATAATAATGAATCAAGGTATTTATAATATCACGCTATAACTTGTTGATGTATATATATATACTTTGGCATACAATAAGAAGGAGAAAACGACCTCAGTACATAGTTAACAACTGCATGACGACAAGTGCGATAACTGGATACTTTTGCAATGTGATATCAACATGTTTCAGACCATTAATGTACATTTATTTGACTTTATTATATCATATTATATCTGCATATACATACCACCCCCTTTTTTACTTGTAAAGCTATATAGATTATTCAATGAGATACTCCCTTGACCCACCCTGTCACGTTTTAGGTTTATTATTATATTCTATCTCTCTTCCTTTTATGCTAAATTACTATATTCTTTTGTCAACTTATCATTTTTATATGACACTCACGTGGATCATTAAAATAAACTCTATTGAATTAAATTTTTGTTCAAAAGAATTATTTTAATTTATATTTTTTTTTTTAGACGTTAATTTTCAATTTTAAAAATAAATATTATGATTTATTGTTTCAGAAAATATTGGAGATATAAAATGGCCATTATAATTGAAGTAAGCAATTATTAATAAGTAAAATTTAATATTTTTTGGGAATAATAAAAATATAAAAAAAACAACTCTGGAGAGTGTAGAATGTTTATCATTAAATTTGAAATTAATAAACGAAGATTTAAACCACCGGATATTAAAAGATAATAACAATGAAATAATAAACAAAGTGCCAAATAAAAATTTAAAAAAATTATATAAAAGTCTCTATAATAATGATAATTATGGGACCAATAATGATGATACAATACACAATAAAAATGTGGATTATTTACAATACAATAAAAATAAAAAAATAATAAATAACACAAAGCAAAATGAATGTTATTCAACATCCTCAACAATTGATACTACAAATAATAATAAAGATAAATTTAAATCATCAGTTAAATATAGTAATTCATTATTAAAAAAATTATTAAAAACATCAAAAGATAATATAACAATTGGTTGTGATAAAATTGTTAATAATATTAGTCCAAATTTATTGAGAAAAAAATTATTAACAAATAATCAAGAAAAACCAATTCCACCAATTCGTAAAAAAAAATTATTAAATCATTCAATATTTCATGAAAATAATAAACAATATAATAATGATGAAAAAAAATTATTATCATCAACATCAACATGTACTTTATCTATAGATAATAAATTGGAAAAAAGCTATTTATCAAATAATAATTATCTTGAGAATAAACTTTATTCAAGTGAAAAAAGCATATCTCATGAGGATATTGATAATTTTGATAAAACACAATGTAATTATAAATATCATGATAAAATAATATATCCACGTAAACGTTCAAAAAGTTTAAATAATAAAAATAATAATAATTATGATGAAAATTATAAAAATAAATTTGTAAATACATCAACAACATTATTAGCATTAAATAATGATAATTCATTATCAAATAACTTGAACTTAAAAAGGTCAAATGATAATTTTGTCTCAAGATTAAATACACAAAAATTATTATCAACAAAAAGCTATGAAAATATTGATAAAAAATATAATATAAATTCATATATTTTAAAAAAATATAATAGTGTTGAAATAAAAATTTTAACAAATAAAAAGACTGACTTAACAACTCCATTATATTTATCAGTAACAAATAAAGCTAAAAAAAATAAAGCTGATAATACAAAAACTCAATTTACAAGTGAGCATAAAATAATAAAATTACCCAATAATAAATTAAAAAATTATAATTATTTATATAATAATAATTATAATGAAAAAAAAAAAGAAGGGATAATAAAATTTTATGATGATACAAAAATAATAAATATAAAAAAAAAAGTTATTCATTTGAGCATTGACAATATCAGTGATAATACATATAACAAAGATAAAATATTATCTTGTTCATTGATTAATAAATATCATGATGATAATAATACATTATTAAAATCAACAAGTGAAAGTGTTGCTACATTGAATGATTATATTTTAAAATTACAAATTAATAAATCAATTGATTTATCAAATAATAATAGTAATAATAATTCAACAAGTGTTTTAAATAATAAAATTAATGAAAAATTAAATATGAAGCCTTTTTTAAGAATGATAAGAATTAAAGAAAAATTAATATTTGCTTTTAGTGCATTTGCCATATTATTTACAGTATTGTTAGTGATGGATTTACAAATGGATTTGGGATACAGTGGTCATCATTTAGTACCAAGTCATGGACGTGTTAAAATGAATGATGATCAATATCGTGATACTGTTTATAATAATTTTCGTCGTAGATTTAAATATCGTGCTAATACAAGTAAAGAAATTTTATCAACTAATTTTATTTTATCATCAACACAAAATAATAATAATAATAATAATGAATTGAGTGATAGTGATAATAATAAAGGTGATAATAATGATAAAAAAAAATTACATGATGAATTTTTTGATCTTATTAATGTTGTTATGAATGATGATGGTATTGATACAGACAGTGGTGTTGTGAGAAATAGTGGTGAAGATTATAATGATAATCTTAGTATTGGTGAAATGCTTGGTATCACTGAGAGGTGAGTTTTTTTTTTTTTTTTTATTTAATCTTGCAAATTTTATGTAAAGCTATTTTTAAATAATTTTTTTATATTTGTCATCTTGTCATTGTAATATTATTTTTGTTTCAATGTAAATTTATTTATATTATTTTGGGGTAAATATTTTAGACAACAGCTGTGGAAATTTAAAATAGTCATTCAATAAATTACAATTTATTATTATTGAAATTATATTTAATTTGTTTTTCATTTTTGCGTGGAATAAATTTATTAATTTGTTGTTTAATGAGTTTTATAATTAATATTATTAATGAATGAAAAAAAAAAAAAACTAAAAGGGAAATTTTAATTCAATAATGTTATGTAAAAATAAAATAATATGTTTGTTTATTTTTTTTTAAACATAATGTGTACAAGATAATTTCATATCAATGCTTTTTTTTTTAAATTAATGAATACAAAATAATGATATATATTTATCATACGCAATAATTTGAGATTTAAAAAAATGCAATGATTTTTTTTTCTTTTTCGGAAGCTTCCGTTTGATAAAATGTGTATACTAGGTGTTGTTTTTTTAAGTGTTTCATAAATTTAAATATATTTTACTATCTCAGCTAAATATTGTAAAATATTTCAAACATGTGAATATTCATAAAGTTGTCGAGTGAATGATTAAATTGTTGATTATACTTCTTTTTTTTTTAACTTTTTTTAAAATTTATATATAATCACATGACGTTTTTCAACCAGCCATTTGTTCAAATATTTAATTAAACTGATAAAGAAAACTACCTTGTAATAAAATCAATGATTATTTTCTAAAATAATACACTTTATTTAAAAAAAAAACTTTTTTCACAATTATTTGACAATCTAATTATTTTTTATTTATATTTGTGTATTTTGAGTCTTTTTCGATATAAAAAAAAAAGTATACTTTCTTAAAAAATATATTTTCTTATTAAATACTAAAATTACTATAGAGCTTGATATTTTTCAAAAAAAAAAAAATTATGATCGTCCAATAAAAGTTTTAAATAATTAAAAACACATTATAGTTAAACTAATTATTTAAAATATTTACAGTTTATTGTCATCAGTTGTCTAATTTTGTAAATGCCTAAGGGAGATATATTGTTGGCTGTAGTATTGTTTCGAATATTCGGACTCTTAAACAATACAATATATGATATTCAATTTCAGGGGAATTGAGTGAATAGAAATAGAAATTTTGAGAGGATCAAACGGGAGAGAGAAAGATGATAGTACTGGGGTTGAATGAATATGATGATACGACCCTTGGTTGTATCACAAGAGATTAAGTATGAGTATGAGTTTAACAATTGTAAGACACACGTTTATAGGGTCGAAATTCCCCAATGTAATGTTTGCTGTTGAAATAATTCACAAGACTTGGTCTCGTCGAGGTCAGGTAAACTTGAGTGACATCAATGTCTCGCTTGAACTTGTGCAAACATTGCTTTATTGTTTGGAAAATCTTATATACATTATGATATCATACACCAGACACATATACTTTTATATCAAAAAATAATTATTATACTCAAATAACTTTGACATATTGTATACATATAACGTCAAATTAAATTGATCAAATTTAAATTTAAAAAAAATTTATATAATTTAAAAATAAACATTTTTTATTATTTTATATAAAATATATAAATAAATAAAATTAATAATGAAAGTTTTTTATTGTGGTCCATATATTTACGGTTTCATGAATTTCATGCTCGACCGCAAATCAGTTTGTCGACACACAATTCAAAAAAGACAAACACGTCTAAAACCTACTTACCGTGAAATAATTTTTTATTAAAAAAAAATATTTTATATTTTTATCAGTCGATTATTATAATCAGTGTCTTATAAAATAAGTATATATTTTTTTATTTTTCTCAATTTTTCCTGACAATAAAATTAAAAAAATTTATAATTAATTTTTTTTTAAATTAATTTTATATATTTTTTTCGAAATTTATAATTTTCATANTTTGTACAGTTATAAAAATTAATATGAATTTAAAAAAAAAAAGCGACATAAACTTAAAAGTTAACGAACTATGAAAAATAAAATGTCTTAAACAGTATATCTATGTCTAACATGAGTATAATAAAATAGAAAAAAAGTAATTCTGAGAGTTACAACTTGAAATGACAAATTTATATTTCATTAATAGAGAAAAGTGTTTAAAAAAAAAATTAATAACAACTATTATTACAGTATTATTATTGAAAGTATAATATCAAATTAACGGAAAAATAATATTTACATGTCTATAAACAGTTGTTTTATTTTTCAATATTACAAAGCATCAATTACTTATCAATTACCGGATGTACATTTGAGTCCCATTCATTAGTGTTTATAACAGCAATCAAATATCGTTGCGGTAAATTATGTGATCATTATCTAGAGCATACTAATCATTCTATTTTTTTTTTTAAATTTTTTATTCAATAAATTTATTAGGGTCAAATAAAAAAAAAAATTAATATATACCAAGTCGTTATAAAAATAACATTAGCTTCTTGTGTAAATACACATTAGTAATATCACATTTATATAAAAATCAAGAGTTGATAAAATAGTAAAATATTAAAATTGATTACATGAAATTTTAATGTAAAAAAAATAATATCAATTATTGATTTAACCTGTGTACAAACATCATTATACACACAGTATAACAGAGAATATTACGTAGAGGTCATTTTGTAATCAAACAACGAATTGTATATATCAATATGAGATACATAGAAGATGTGTATATATTTCCATGTATATAGATGAGTTTGTTATATTCTCATTGTTGATATGCTAATTTAAATTTCCACCTAATTTACATAGACTGGGAAACTATGCAAGGTGCATGTGCAGAGGAACTAATACATTCACTGGATAAATAAACTCACATCAAATTGCATGTATATCGATAGTTTAATATATATACACATACAGACAGACACTGAAGATTTAAAAAATTACGAGATTGCATTCTTAATTATTGTATGAGCTTTTTGATATTTTTTGTTTTTTTAATACAATGTGTTGATAAAATAGTTTGACAAAATTTTAACAATTTCTACGAACAAAAATACCACTTGATGAATTTTTTTCATTCTGGATTTGAATTATTTGAATGATACGTTAATATTAATTTCCTTGGATGACATTTCTTGTGTTTTAAAAAAAGAAAATTAATTATTTATAATGAAAATATATTTTAGTACATATGCATTTTCAAATTTAAAATTAAGTAAAAATTATTGTCTCTTCTTTTGATCTGATTTTATATATTTAAAATAGCATTGTAAAATAAATTATTAAACTTTCTTTTTTTTAATTTTAAGAATTGGAAATATTAGTTTAATTATATCTATATATTCATTTCGATATTAAAAGCCATATTGTATTTTATTTTATTAACTTTATTATTAAAAAAAAAAAAAATTTATAAATTTATTTTAAGATTTTTTTAAATTCTATTTTTATATTTTTAAAGTTAAGTGTTTTAGTTGATAAAAAAATAAATAAATAATTGATAGATATGTTGTATTGTTGTGTGAGAATAACAATGAATATATAAAATTTCTAATTATGACAAATCTTTTCATTGTTATAACCATAAACATATATAGGTTATACGAAAAAAAGAAAGAAAAATAATTATTTATTTATCCTATATGTATTTGTTATATTTTATTCTCACAATTGTTAAATTGTCACGCGTTAAAATTTTTACAGCATCGTTTTGTATGGTTTTTTTTTTCTATTCAAGAATATTGTGTTTTTATGTACCGTTATTTTTTTTTACGTATATACCAAGTATCACACGAAGGTTGCAATATATTATTGATCAAATAAAAGAATAAGAAATCATTAAAAAAAAAAAAAATGTATTTTCTTTTAAATAAAAATTAAAGATTTATTTGTGATACAATGAAAAATGATTATTTATTCAAATTTTCTTCTTATTGAAACTTGAAAGGGATAAAAAAAAAATCATTCTACTTATACATGTAAAATTTACATTAATGGCTTTTGAATTTGTGAATAATCATGAAATGTCGTTTTTAAAAATGTCTCATAAAGTCGTGAATTTTAAAGATAGGCATCTAAAACTCTTCATGGTCACTCTTTTCAGCTAATATTTGACAATCTCTAGGTTTATAAATTTTTTTTTTTTCTTCATCTTTTTTGTGAAAACTCAGAGACACTTGGATGTGTAAAGTTCAGTGGACCTTATTTTACCTAAAAGACCCTTATTCGAAAAGCGACAAAAAGCACTTTTCACCTCTCCAAATTTCCAAAAAATAAAAATAAAAAAACCTATTGTATAATGAAAATATAAATTTACCATTTTTTTTTTTTTGTTTTTATCATCAAATAACTTGAATTTTAATTAGAAAAAACAAAAATATATATACTTATATTAACAAATCAAAGTAAATTTATGGAAAATAAAAAATTATTAAATTATTTTTTTCCTTCAAAATATGTACATGTATATATAATTTTAAAATAATATGCTCAAGTATATGGAATTTTTTTTTATATTTATACTTTATGTAGACCTCAAATTTACTTTGATTTGAATGCAACAAAGTTTACAGTGTGACAAGCACTCTCTTGGTATCACTGTTGATTTTTATAGAAGTAAAATATTATCCACCCGGTGAATTTAGACCAAGAAAATTTTTTAAAATGTCTACTCCAAATACAAAATTATTATTCATACACTCTTATTACTATGAGAAGTGCATACTGTAATGTTTAAAATATATAGATAATGAAAAAAGAGTATCCACCAGAGGACAACCTTCATATAAAAATATAAATATATATATTTGTAGGATGCACACAAGGTACATGTCGATAAGTAAAAAGAAAATTTGCATTTAATAAATTTATACTTTTTATAATAAAAAAAAATAATAAATATATACATAATGTATATGTATAAAATAATAATCACAAATTTATATTATTTAAAAAACTCTCACTATGTAAATAAATAAAAAAAAATTTAATTAAAAAAAAAATATATTGATCATTAAAAAAATAATAATTTAATTAGTAAAAGAAATTTGTTGACATATGTAGTATTAAAAATGTGATGGAAAAAAAAAAAACAATTCAATTTATATATGTTTTTTATAAAATTAATAATCAAATCCAGAAGCAACTTGACTTGTTTTTTTTTTTTTTTAAATCTATAATTGAAAATAAAAGTTAAGAAAATTACTTTTAAATATAATAATTATAATATATATTAAATATATACTTAATTCAAAGAAGAAAATAATTATTTTCAATCTATTTGTGAGTGTGTGTGTATGTGTGGGTAAGAGTATATATATAGATAGTGAAATTAAAGTTAGGGTAGTTGGTGTATGTAATTTACAATTTATTGTACAATGTGTAAACGCAATACTCGACACAGAGAATGATGGTCCCAAAATTCAAAGTAATTTAGCTTTAACTTACACAAGTGTATTCGTTGCTCTGAAGATGAAAATTATTTCACGAATTGTAAAAGCAGTTAAAGGTGCAGGTTTAAAGTGGATTTACCATATACATATACACATATAAATAATATAAATAATATAAATAATACACATATACACACAATTAAATATACTTTATATATATTTTTTATTTTAGTTATTGTAAAACTTTGATTTTAAATAACAATATAGAAAAATTAATTATAATTTCTATTTACTTTTATAAAAATGATAATTAATTATCACTAATTATCGGTAAATTAATTTTTTTTTATAAATACTTGAAAGCTCACATGGAAAGTATAAATATTATTATCATATTAATTATAATAATTAACATCTTATCTATTAATTGCCTCAATTTTTTTTTATGGATGTCGAACAACCCTGCTACGGAACAATAAATTTAACGGACTATTTCATTTATTCAATGTTTTTCTTTTGAGCTTTATATTAATTTTTGAATTTTGTTATTTTCTTTATTTAGAAAAAAATAATTAGCTTATAAAATTTTTTTAATTATATTTGTTATTTATTTTTTCTTTTGATCTATTTTAATTAGTTCATATTGCATAAAAATAATGGGAATAACAAATTTAAAAATAATATGGAAAATTATTTTTAATATTTTCTCAATGTTCATAAATTTATTTTTGTCTAACAATCGATCAATCAGTGCGAAAAAATATTGTGAGATATGCTAGACAAATGAAATGAAAAATACTAAAAAAAAAAACACGATGCGAATGCTGAATAAACGCGAGATCACATTTATAAACCCTGTGAGAATACTTTTTTTTTTTTATTTTTAATATTTTTATCGCGAAAGGTATTTGTCAAAAACGTGAATGGAAAATTTAATGAATAACTTTATAGTATCTACATTAATAAAATATATGTTATATATATGTTGATAATAAAAAAATCTTTACTCATTCTTTGAATGAAAAAATTTGAATTTATTTTTCATTACCTGACAAGTTAAATAACTAATCGAAAAAAAAAATCGATAATATGATTTTTAAATAACTCAATTCAATCAATTGACTTCAAGTAGAAATAGAAATTGAAAAAAAATCTACTTTTTTTTGTTTATTTATTATTTATTATATCCTGTACATAGTTATTATTTTTATCTTCTTTTTAAAAAATTTATAGGAATTTTTTATAATTATTTTTCAAATTGTAATTTTCATGGATTATGTAGTTTAATGAATTTTTAAAAAATATAAATGACATTAATATTTGTTAAAAATATTTTAAATTATCAAAAAAATGTGTAAAAATTTAATTTAATTACTTGATAATAATTGTCTGGGTATTTTTTCAATTATTTTTGTATTAAATTCAAGACATATACTTCAGCTTGAGCTTCAGCTATTCCAAAGCAATTTTTTTTTATTTGCGTAAATTTATTATTCATTTTATTAAATGCACACAACATAGATTATTAAAATTTAAGTATTACAGAATATAAATGAATCTTTAAAAATTGGAAATTTTTGTATATCGTTTATCTTGTATCTCAGAGTTGATAATCTTCCTATACATTTAAAATGAAAAAAAAAAAATAGCTCAACATAATAATCGAGTTTGGATAAATTTAAATTTAAGATGAAATAAAAAATTCAATATACATTTTGCAAAATAATGAATAATAATAGAAAAAAAAATTATTTGTAATTTTTTTTTTTTATTTTTACAATAACTTGAGTATATATTTATCAAAATAATTGAATTTTTGATTTTATATTTTTATGTTTTTTGATGGACATAAACTAAATAAACTAAATAAGAAAAATTCAAAAAAAAAAATGAGCAAAATAGAAAATACAAGCATTCTTTAGAAATCAAAAGCTCAAAGTGAAAAAAAAAAAAATAATAATAAAAAAATGAAAAAGAAAGCACGCACTCACGATAAGATTGCAGACATCTCAAAAAAATCCTCATTGATTATTCATAGCTTATTTTATATTCAACAAAAGTAAAAAAAAAAATAATAATAATAAGTATATATATTTATAAAAATACCAAAAAATAAACAATGAAAAATTTTATAAATATTATTAAAATATATATTCAATAATTTATAATGCAATATTAAAAATAATGTGATGAAAAAAAATCATAAAATCACAAAGTATTAACCTTGAAATTGAATCATAATTATAAAAAATAAAAAATATGAAAAAAAAACAATTGTTAACAAGATAGTAAATAATACAAAAATCTGTCAGTTTAATTTGGCTTGAATGAATTTGATGTAAAATATAAATTTTGTATTTAAAAAAGGTGTTTAAAAATGACACATTCAAGTATATCAGAAATTTGTAAATGAGCATTTGTTGAATTTAAAGTCAATGCATATATGTTTATTGATAAATTGAACACATTTGTATACACAAATATCATGAGTATTATATAGAGAATTCACGTTTAAACTGAACATTGTGGTAATGCCAAATGGTGCTAATATTTACACAGTTAAAGCTCAACACAATTCACGTATACATTGGTATAATTGTATTGGAGAAGTACAATGAAATAAACATTTAATAGTATACATCAATTCATCAATTTCATAGTGATTATTGTTTATCGATGGAGAAACAATAGTGCAAATATTATCTGATTCAAATAATCAATATCATGTAATGACATTATAAATTATAATTTACATATTTAAAATTCATCAATAAAAAAAATAATTTAAATCTTACTTATGTATGATTTAATTTTTATTTAAATTTATTTTATTTATTTGGATGGACTAAATTAAAAAAAAAAAAAATTAATTAGTATATATTATATTATAATTTAAAAACAATTTAATGATAAATATAATAATATAAATATAATTGCTCGACTGGCTATTGCATCTGGACCCTCAATTAAATAAACAAGTTAATTTAATTAATTAATGTATTGACTATATTATTACTTTAGTTTGTATTTTGAAAACGATCTTGTTGATTTTTGAGTATTTATGCTTAAGATTTTATCAACTAAAAATGTTTTAATTATTTTAAATTTACAAATTTGCTGTATAACAAAATTTACTTTGAAAATATAAATCAATACAAAATTTTTTAGTTAAACACATTTGATAAATTGCAAATAATATTTTGAAAGTTATACATATTTTTTTTTATTATGTAATAATTAATTAGTATCGCTGTAAAGTTTTATTAGTCACTATCAATAGTGTTGTTTATTAATTTTCCATGTATACATATATTTTATATATTATTAATATTTAGTTTTGGTACTTGTTAATCAGTGAAAATATGATATTTTGTATGAAATTATTGCCTAATAAATAAATTCAATTACATAGATAATACACATATATACATTCCAACCAATAAACATATATATATATTTACATTAACATGTATATAGATTGACATACAGAGAAAATGGTTTAAAACGAAAATTGAGAATAGCGAATAACATGAACGATAGGTGAAACAGGTACGATAGTAAGGGGGATTTTAGATGAGATTAGTTTGAGTCGTGCAAGTGAACGCATGTGTTCACCAACTCAATCTACAAGAAGAAAATTCGGTTTGCAGTTTGTGCAAAAGCCAAATAAAAGACAAAAAGACAAAAAAAAAACACATTCTTTGTCAGATAATAAAATAGAGTGAGAAAATGATAGAAACACCAAAGCAAATGCTAAAATTTGAAGAGGGATGACACAGTGTAAATGGAAATAAGATTAAGATAAAATATATATATATACATATAATTTTTTAGAGTTAATTGACGAAGAGTATATATGATGGAAGTTACGAGACGTAGAGACATGAATACCAAATGCCAAATGAATTATATAAATTGACAAACTATACACTGGGTGTTTTGTCATATAAAATTTATACATTTATCAGACAGATATGGCTCATCATAAAATTTCTCATCAATTTAAAAAATCTAAAATTTAATATTTAAAATGTAAACTGTCAAATTTAAACATCTATTATGTATTGAATTTGCATTTTTATTATTTTAAAATTCATCAAGTATACATGTATCATGTAAATATTTATTAAATAGGGAAGAAAGAATTAATTTAAATTTACTTGATAATACATGAAAAATAATTTATAAATAATATTTTTAATGATTTTTAAAATATATTAATGTTACATTTATTATAAAATATATATATTCATTTAATATAACATCATAAATGCAATATGATATTTGAAATAATTTTGGAGTTTCAATTTATATTTGTATACTGCAGATATGAAAGTGATATAAAGCGTGTATATTATAAACATTCAACGAAGTAGATACAATTGAAAGTATATTTGTTTTATTGAAATTTTTTAGCTTTATACGTGTATAATGTATTTATATGTATGATATGTCTAATGTGTCATTCGTCGATACAATTGAACTGCCTTTGTCTATAATAGCCAGCTAAATCACGCGAAAATCGAAATACTCTAAAAGCACCAGAGCCAATGTATATACATATAATATGTATTGATGTTACCCTTTGAATTGTATATGCAACTGTTATCATCAGTTTACGTATAATATTCAAAGGTGTTTTATGCTATCGACGGGCTTTTGACCATGTCTGATATTAACACAAAACTCCTTCCACTTATTCTATTCTCAATTGAATTCTGCAAAGCTTTGAATTCAATATTCAATATATACATTTGTATTTTTATCATTTAATTTCTCAATTATATTTGACAGATAATCATTTATTCATTTATTTTAAAATTATAATTTTTAACGTTTTATTTTTTTTTTTAAATTATTAACATTATCAATAATAATATTTGATGTATAAATTTTTGTTTCATTTACTTTTATGTTTGTAAATTTTAATATTTTGAATAATTTACATTTTTTTTTTTTTTTTAATTAATTTATCTCAAAATAGTTATTTTATATTTGATAAAAAAAAAATTAATTATTTTGTATATTTATAATAATAAATGTATTTTTTTAATTACAAACTTTTTTTTAATGATAAAAATTAAAATATAAATAAATTCAATTTGACAAAAATATAAAAGATTTAAAAAAAATTAAAGGATATAATATTACTGTATACTGTAATATACGAAATGATTATATATTTTTTTTTATTTTTGTTATTATAACAAATAATAATGTAGGTGAATCTCATGTATGTATAATTTGATAAATTTGACTTTCAAATAATATAATAAAATTTAAGAATTTCAACAAAGAAAACATAGCGTGATTTGAAGCAATAGACTTGATAATGATTTAAAAATTCTTTGAAATAATTATATAAAATATTTTATACATTTTTTTTTTTATAATATCTTTATATTTTAATTCATCTCATCTTTTTTTTTTTTTGCAACTAATTCATTCATTTTACTGTCATAATATAATAATTTTTATTCTGAGATAAAAAACATAACGACAAAAACCTATTTTAAAAATAATTCGACGAGTAATTTATAAAAATAAAATACTTGATGTCAAATTAATTTTAACAAACAATAATAAAATTGATGTCATTTTTGTGTCAAAATTTATTCAAGAATATCTTTTATAAAAATAAAAATTAATTTCCTCAGTCAAAAATCAAATACACATATAGTGTTAATCAATATAAACTCAAAATATTTATATCTTAATATCAAATTAAATTCTTATTTAAAATCAAAAACCAATAATCTATTATTTAAAAATAACCAAAAGTCAATTTATTAAAAATAAAAAAGTGAACATATAAATAATCACATAACAACAATTCAATAAAAGAAAAAAAAAAAGAAATTTCTTTTATATATAGAAAATCATATTTACTAAAAATATCAATTTACTGTTTGAGTAAAAAATCATTTTTCTCTTTGAAAAAATGACAAAATAAAGTAATAAAAATTGCAAAAAAAAAAGTCATACAACAAAGGACAAATATTAAATGTATAGTGCGACACATCAAGGGTGTAAAAACTAAAAAGGTGTGTTGATATATAAAATAAATTGTCAAGTGAGAGAGGCTCGATTTCAAATGATGATAGCTTTTTCGTAGCTTTTTCAAGTGTGACAATATATATGTATATATATACGCATACACAATGACGAATAATTCGTAAAGATTTAGTGGAATTTCGTGAAGTTGTTAGTATGCAACTCATACAATCCGCTGAGGGTATTGGTGGGCGTTTTCGTATCTTCATCTAGACTTCATCTACTCTCTCTTTACACTGCATATATTTTTATATGTACATGTACAAACATAAAATACCCAAGAGATACACTCAACTGATCCCACAAATACATTCACACAAAATAATACTTTGGGGTGATGATTTTGCCTTGTGGCAAAAAAAATGTTTTTTTTTTTTTTATTCAAACCACCCTTTTACCCACTTTGTCACTTTGTCTCATTCATATGCAAGAATCATTATTGAATATATAATATAATATCAAAAATAAAAATTTAAACCTGGAATAATATACTCAGGCATATTTTACTATGCACAAGTTTTAGATTCACTTCATATACATTGCCTGCAGCACATTGAAAAACTGGAATTCCTGCTTTCCACTTCATAAATTTGTAATAAAAATAAAAAAAATATTAATACATTTGCTTGAGTTTTTTTTTTTTATATTTGCTGAATAAACTTGAGTCAAGCAATATATTAATATATTATAAAACAGGTTTTTCATTTAGAAAAATATTTTTTTCTTCATTTATTAGTATTTTTTTTTTATAAAAATATCAAATATGAAAGTCGTAAAACGATAAGAGTGTTTATTGATATAATTTATTAGCTATTTAAGGAATTTTAAAAATGTAAATATAAATAAAATATGTATAAAGTTTGTTGGATTAATTAAAATTATTATTTAAAATATAAAGCTTTTTTTAAAAAATCATTCGGAATATTTTTTCTTGGTAAAATTTAATTTACTAGATTTTTTTTTTTTT
>MKYW01000058.1:672248-694007 GCA_015776835.1 Aphidius ervi
AAAAAAAAAAAATCTAAAAACACCACAAATACAAATACAATTGCTTGGATATATTTTAGTTGTTTTTCCTTTTTTTTTATATATTAAAAAAATTGACTAGATTTGTTTACGAGTCAAAAATTGACTCGTTGTTAAAATCGTGATAAAAAAAAAACGAATGGACAAGTTTTTTCTCATGTATCTGCCGCATTATTATGTTTAATTTGCTTTTAAAATAAACTAGTCAGTTTTGAGCGTGAAAGAAAAAAAAAAATAGATAGAAATAGACGTCAAAATATTGCACGTTTAACCACACCCTCACATGATGCACATGTGCAATCATCTATTACTCTCATATATATACCAACACCCTTGATACTTTACTTTACTTTACAAATGTCTTTGTTGATTTTGCACTGTAAAAATAACAAAATTATTGTTATTTTTATCGAATTTTTTTCAACAAATTCGAGATAAATTTATCTATCTTGAATCATAATATAATATATATTATGGAGCATCCAATATAATTCAATATTTTTTATTTTTTTTTACTTATTCAATCTTTGAAATTTCTATATTCTTTTGGCCATCAACCGATCTAACACTTTTTTCATTCAAACACTTCAATAGAAAATATTTTAACAATTGAAAGCTCCATCACAAAATTGAATTTTTTTTTTCCATTTTTTTTTTTTCGTTTTTATGTATTTGTTCATTCAAATTTTTTTTTTTATTTTAATGAAATTATCTTCAACTCAGTCAGATTGACAGTCTAATTTTAATACTATGCCATTTAAATATTTAAACATTTTTTTTTTTTGTGTAAAAAAATGAGCAAAAAAAGATAAAACAAGGGTGTTTTATTATTTATGCATACAAAATTTTATATATAAAAAATATAAAACACAAGAACAAAGAAACTTGATGAAAAATTTAACAAAGAAAATAAAAGTAAATCATTTTTTAAAGTGTCTTTTGAAAATATAGAAAAATATATTTAAAAAACATCGTACGCATTTTAATGTTGAGACATAAAAAATTGTATCTTCTATGCTTGTTTGTTGGTTGGTTGTTTTTTTTTCTTTTGTTTAAACAATAAGATGGAAAATATAATAAGAAATATGAAAAATCTTTTGATCACGTTTTTTTGTAAAAATACAAACATTGTACGTGAGCCAGAAATACATGGATTTTGAGTGTTTAACTTTTCAATTTAGGGCAGTTTTACCAATTTTTCAATTGTTAAAATCACATTGAAATAATTTTTTTTTTTTTAGTCCAGAAAAATATATAAAAATAACATGTGTAGAAAAAAAAATAATAAAATAAATTTCCATCAATATTATAAAATGGTATGCTGACCGAACATATTTTCAATTGCTGGGAATGACAGCTGCTGAAGTAACATTTTTTATTTATTATAAAAAATCGTATAAAAGTCAAATTTAATTAATTACTAAAANGTAACATTTTTTATTTATTATAAAAAATCGTATAAAAGTCAAATTCAATTAATTACTAAAAAGGTAAATTTTTTATTTTATTTTTACATACATTTTAGTTATTTTTTTTTTTAATATTTATTTTATAAAAAAATTTACATTTCATGTAAATATAATTTAATGAAATTTTATATAGAGTATTTCAACTGATTGATTTGATGAAAAAAAGATAAATATATTATATTACAATTTAAAATTTTAATCAATACAATATTTTTGATTAATTAAAAGTTTAAAATTTCATATATATTTGAGATATTTATTTTCAATTGAATTTATTATTTGAATTATACTTGTCGGGCATTGATAAAAAAATGTCGATACGATAAAATTTATTCATCGGTTGAGGGTAAAAGTAAAAAAAAAACCATTCACTTCTAGCCATCAATGTTGAAGTATTTGACCTAGAATACTGACTTTAAGATTTGGCAGAATGCATTTTAAATTGACATTTACATAACCGTAGAATTTTACAATATTGAACGTGATGTGACTTTGAAACGTCATGTTTTCATTTGAAAATCATAATGATAAAAGTATATTATATATATATATAATTTATTTTAGTGTATTCTTATCGAAATTGAATAGAAAAAAAAAATAAGTTATCACAAAGTTAAAAATAAAGTCGTATCATTGGTTTTATTTTGTATAGATAAGAATGTCTAAAAAAGTATAAGATAAAAAATAAAAATTATAAAAATTTATAAACAAGAAATAGAAATAATTTAGAAATCTAAAAAATTGATATTAATTATTTCTACTAAATTTATTAACAATTAAAAATAAAATCAATATTGCAATTATTTTTTACAACGCATAAATTTTTACGAGACAAATTTCGTTTTATATGAAAAATAAAAATTAAAGTAGATATAGGTATTGTGTTTTAATCTTCAAATCCATAAAATAAATAAATTTTAAATTAAAAAAAATAATATACAAGTTATAAATACGATTAGAAAATAAAAAAAAAATTATTGTTGTTATTCTTCAAGGTCAAAAATGCAAATAAATTATAAAATTTATTATAAAAATAAGTCGACATTTCAACAATCCAAATGCAAAAAAAAAAAAGATTATAAAGTTTGCTTGTTAACTTAGAATTAAATTTTAAATTTATATATTTTTTTTTTTGTCATCATGGTCTGTAAAATGCGGACANTTTGTCATCATGGTCTGTAAAATGTGGACAAGTCAGCGCGTGTAATGAGACGTAACCCAGACAGTGATGGTAAAAAAATAAAAAATTATGTACAACTTGAAAATTAAATTTTAAATTAAAAAAAAAATTTTTTATATGATTTTTTTCTGCATTCAATTGGTTTAAATATTAACTAATAAATGTAATATAAATTTTAATAATTAACCTTGAAGAATAACAACAAAAAAAATTCCAATCTTTTTCTTTCTAATTATCAAATATTTAATATTGAAAAATAGAGTTGAATAAATGAGTTTGTTGTTGAAGAGTGTGTTGAGGAACTAAAATTTTATGGGTTTCTTTTTTTTATTTCGGAGCAATTATTATGTCAAGATTAACGTCACTTGATGAAGCTTTTACAACTCTCGTCTTTCTTGCAAATAAAAAAAATTTAAAAACAAAAAAAAAACAGAAGTCTGCGCACGCATGTAAGCTGATTTGCGACGCAATTTGACAACCTCACCGCATTTTATCCAGAAATTTTGTAAACAAATATAATATTATTAAATTTCAAAGTTAAAAAATGGCAACTCAAGAACCAAGTATATATGACTTGGCTTATCAAGGAAAAGTGACAGCAGTTAAAAATCTTGTTGACGAAAATGATAAATTAATAAACCAAACTGATACTGTAAGATTGAATAATTAAACCGGTCATTTTATAAAATTTAAAGAGGTTATAAATTTTTATTTTAATATTCATTTTAAAATAGAATGGAAGAATGCTGATTCATTGGTCAGCATTAGGAGGACACAATCAACTTGTTCAACATTTTTTATCACTTGGTGTACCAGTTGATCCTGAAGATGATGTAAGTATATTTTAAATTATTATTTTAATCAAATAAGTAATTTTGATTATTAAATTATAGACAAACATGACACCACTAATACTTGCTTCATCAGCTGGTCGTGAAAAAGTTGTTGAAACATTATTAACTGAAGGTGCAAATCCAAATGCACAAACAATTGATGGTCATTCAGCTCTTCAATATGCTGCAAGTAAAAATTGGCATGCAATATGTAATTTACTTATTGAAAAAAATGCTGATATTAATATTATTGATAAACGTGGTGCAACACCACTTCATCGTGCATCATCAAAAGGAAACATTGAAATTGTCAAATTACTATTGGAACAAGAAAATAAACTTCAAATTGGTCATTATTTTTATTATTATCATTATTGTAATATTATTAATATAATTAATTTCTTTTTTTTTCCTTTTATTTGTACAGATAAAACAGATATGTATGGTAATACAGCTCTTCATTTAGCCTGTGAAGAAGATCGTCAAGATATTGCTAGATTATTAACGACTCATGGTGCTAAAATTGATGTTACAAATAAAGAACGTAAAACACCAATTGATCTTGCAACACCATCACTCATAAAACAACTTAAAAAAATTACTGAAAATGATTTATCATAATTATTTAAAATCAAAAATAATAATTCATCAATGAATATTTTTTTCAATCTATAATTAAAAACTTTTTTCATTAATAAATTTGATAAATAAAAACCACAAATAATTATTTTTGTTTTTTTATTTTAAATTAATTTTGTTTATTTATAAAAATGTACTAAGATGTTGTTAACGATCGTGATCAAATATTAATGTATAAAATGTATCAAAATTCACTCATTATTTTAGCATGATTTTATAGTTTATATAATTTTTATTTTTATCATTATTAGTCTGCCACTTGGTTTTTACCAAATTACAAGTATTGGATTATTTAATAATTATGTTTTTTCTAATTTATCCATTTATTGGAAAAATAATTGTTTACATAGAGCAAGTGGCAGACAAAATATATTCGACATCTTATATATATACACAATTCACATTTTTTTTATTTATTTTTTACTTTTTTTAATTAAGTTTTAAGTGTCAATCATTGATTCATCAAATCCTTGTATTCAAGTCTTACAAAAAAAAAAAAAAAAAAAAAAANTTTAAGGCTTTTTTAATTTACTTTTTTTTTTTTTCATGTTGATATTTGGGCGTGTTCAATCAATTGAATTTAATGATTCAAAAATATACCAACATATAAATGATAAATAATTTACTGAGTAGCAATGTGTATCAAAATACATAGTGTGAAAAAATTAAAAAATTTAATACCAACAATACTTTATCTATAATTATATTTGAAAAAAAAATTTTATGAAATAAATTTTCTTTTTTAAATATGTACAGTTGTTTAATTTTTTTTTTTCAAGACAGATTGAGTCACGTTGATGAAAATCGTTTGAGTTAATTTAATTTTTTTATTCCATCTATTTCATTTAAAAGATTCATAAACAAATCTCGGAGTCGCAAGGAATTATTTTTTAAATTAAGATCAAATTATTTTATCATTTTTTAAGTACAAATTAAACAAAAAAAAAATGTTATTTTGTCAATTAAATTTAACTTTCAGACACATTTGACAAATGTTGAAAAATCGTGGGTGCCTAATCCCTGCGATTTATTCAATAAACATAATGCCAGAAAAAAATGAAAAAAACAAAATTATCTATAAATGCAATAGTTGGGTACGCAATATAAAAATTGTTTAAAAAATAAAACAAACAAACAAACCAGCTAAAGAGATAAATTAATGCTGAAAAAAAAAAATTTTATAAATAAATACTGAGGCACCCGAATTATATTTATATTCTTTTTTTTAAAAAAAAAAAAAAAAAAACAATTTTTTAAAATGAAAATTATTACAATGATTATTTTAATTATTTTTTTTCATTGAAAATTTGATCATATTACATTTTACTTTTACATTTCGTACATATTTTGTTAACTATTATAAAAAATAATCAACGATTATCTATTTTAGTAATTTTTTTTTATTTTTTCCGATGTTTAATAATAACATATCGTAAATGGTAGTAAACATTAGTGTCTTACGTATACTTAAAAACGAAAAAAATGTTATTTCTTTTTAATTTATTTATTATTTACTTATTTTTTTTTATTTTTTTTTTTTCATTTAAAATATATATTAAGTATATATTAATATATATTTTAATTGTTGCTTTATTATTTTTTTTTGAATTTATTGGCGCATTTGCATTAGAACCGTTCGACGGTCAGTTAGTAAGCTGTTAAGTTATGTACAGGTTCTTTCATTTTATCTTCTCTTGATGGCATCTTGTTGGAAGTTATAAATACACATGTTGTATTTTTTTTTTTTTTTAAATAATATAAACATGCATAATATACTTCTGGTAGAAATGATATAATAAAATAATAATAATAATAATAATATAATAATAATATAATAATAATAATTATAATTATAATAATAATAGTAATAATAATAGAGAAATAAATTGCTTTCTATGATATAATGTGGCGTTATTCATTGATGCTAATTTGCATGCAATTAAAATTCTACTTTCTCACTTTAAATATTTGTTGTTTTTTTCTTTTTTTAATTTTATTATGCATTATTTTAAATATTTTTTTAAATGTTTGTTTGTTTTTAATTTTATTATTATTATTTTTTTTTTTGTTTATTTTAATTTTAGATTTTTGTTTAAACTGAAAATGTGTAATTTAATTGATAAATGATTATTAATTAATAGATTCTTCACCATCAATACTTTCATCTTGAGTTGTTGAATCATCACCAGAACCACCAGTTTGTGCAGATCCACGTTTTGTTATTCTTGTTGAACTCAAACCAATTGGTACACCACCACGTCTAAAGAAAAATAAATAATAAAAAATATTGATTTAGATATTTATAATAATGATTAATGATTAATGATAGTTTTTTTAAAAAAAAAAAACTTACCGAAGTTTATTTTTAAGATTAGCAACTTCACGATTTAAATTTTCTTGTGTTTCAGCCATTTCATCAATTTTTCTTTGATCTTTTCTTTTAGATGCCTTGAGCCTGTCAAGTTCTTCTTCAGTTTCATCCAATTGTCTTTTAAGTGTTTTAACTCGTAAATTAGCTTTTTCAACTTGTTCTTTAAATTGATCTGAATTTCTTCTTTCATCTTCCAATTGTAAATTCATTTCTTTTAATTTTTTATCCAATTTACGATTAATTTTTTGTTGTGCAAAACGTTCTTTAGCTTCAGTTTCAAGTTGTTCATCAAGATTACTTATTTTAGATTCAAGTGCTTGTATTGTTGCTTTTGTTTTAGCACGTTGTGCTGTTTCAAGTTCAGCAAGTTTAGCTTTTAATTCTTTATTTTGTCGTTCAAGTAATAATCTTTGTGATTCAATTTTTTGTGATGATGAACGTTCAGTTGTTAAATCAGTTGTCATTTGTTCAATTAATATTTGTCCTTTTCTTGAACGATCAGCAATTATTTCACTATTTGATTGTTCTTCTTCTAATTCTTCTTCAAGTGTTGCTATTCTAGCTTCTAAACGACGTTTTTCATCAAGCATAAGTGTACCTTTATTTGCATTATTATTAACTTCTTCTTGTAATTCATCACGTTCATTTTCAGCAACACGTCTTGCACGTTCACTTGCTGCTAAATCTTCAGTTAATTGTAATAAATCAGCTTCAAGATTTTTAGCTTTTTTTTCAGCTTCTTTAGCAATAATAATAAGTTCATCACGTGCAACACGTGCTTCTTCAGCTTCACGTGAACCATCTTTCATTTGTGTTTGTAATTTTTTTAATTGTTTTAATGCATCTTCTTTAACTTTATTATGCATTTCTAATTGTTGTTCAAGATCTTTATAATCAGCTTCTAATTTTTTACGTGCAGCAATTGCAGCAGCACGTTGTTTTCTTTCATCTTCAAGTTCAGCTTCAAAATCACGTAATTGTTTAACAAGACCACGACGTTTTTCTTCAGCTTGTTCTTCTTTAGCTTGTAAATCACGTTCAAATTGTGCTCTTAATGCTTGCATATTAACTTCAAGACGTAATTTTGCATCTTCAGTAAATTGTAATTCATCTTCAAGTTCTTCAACTTGTGAACATTTTTCAGCATATTGTGATTCAAGTGCACGTTTAGCTTTTTCTAATTCATGTACATTTTTATCAGCTGTACCTTGATTATTAACAAGTTCATCAAGTTCTGATTGTAATGTACGACGTCCACGTTCAAGTTCTTCAACTTTTTCATTAAGTTCATCTAATTCACGTGTTAATGATAATACACGTGTTTCTTTTTCACGTGCTTCACGTTCAGCAGAATCTCTTTGTTCAGCAAATTGTTCAGATACAGCTTTTTCTTCAGCAAGTACTTTATCAAAATTTTTTTGTTTTTTTTCAAGTTCAATAACTTTAGCTCTTTGTACTTCAAGTTCAATTGTACCATCTTCTAATTCAGCTTGTATTTTACGTTTTGATTTATCTAATTTATCATTTGCTGCTTGTAATTCTTCAACTTGTCGTTGTAATGCTTCAATATCTTTCATACAACGTTTACGTGCTTCTTCAAGTACAATTGCTGCATCAGCCTCTTCATCACCACGTTTTTTAGCATCAATTAATTGTAATGTTAATGCTTGTACTTGTTTATCTAATGCACGTTTTGCTTCTTCTTCTTCTTCTAATTGATCATGAAGACTTTCTTTTTCACTTTCAATAGCACGTAATTTTGAGCTCAATGCTAATTTTTGTCTTGTTTCTTCTTCTAGCTGTTGTTGCATTTCAGTAAATTGTGATTCACATGCTGTTGATGCTTTAACAGCTGCTGATGCTTTTAATTCAGATGCTTCTAATTGTTGTGATACTGTTTCAGCTTCAAGTTGTAATTTTGTAACTCTTTCAGCTAATTCTTGTTTTGATCTTTCAATTTCTGTTAATTTTGCATTTAATTCAACTAATTGTTGTTCAGCTTGTTTACGTCGACGATCTGATTCTTGTCTACTTGCACCAATTGAACGTAATTCAGTTGCTAAATCAGCATTTTCAGCTTCTAGCGTTGATTTTGTTTTTTCAAGTGCTGCTTTATTTTTTTTTAATGCATCCATTTGTTCATTCATACCAGTTAATTCTTGTGTATGTTTATGACGCATATCAGATATTGTTGCTTCATGACCAGATGTTTCATCTTCAAGATTTTTTTTTAATGTTGCAAGTTCTTGTTCACGTTTTGATCGTAATTCTTGTTGTGCTGCTGTTGTATCAAGTGAATCAAGTAATTCATTTTTTAATGCTTCTAATTCTTCATTTAAATCACGTTTTAATTTTTCAGCTTTACTACGTGCAATTTTTTCAGCTTCAAGATCTTCTTGTAGCTCAGCAAGTTGTGATTCATATTCACGTAATGCTTTTTGTGCTTGTGCTTTAGCAGCAGCTTCTTCATCAATTTTTAACATAACTTGATTTAATTCTTCTTCACGTTTACCAAGTTGTAATTGTAATTCTTCAACTTGTGTTTTACGTTCAGCTAATTGATCTTTAAGATCAGATACTTCAGTTTCAACTTTTCTTTTTGATCTATCAACTTCTTGTCTTTGTTGATGATCTTTTAATAATTTTTCTTCAAGATCAGCAATTGTTGCTTCATGTTTAGCTTTTAATTTAGCTAAATGTTTAGCTTTTTCTTCTTCTTCAGCAAGTGTTTGTGATAAATCATTAGCTCTTTCTTCTAATAATTTTTTTTCTTTTAATAGCTTTTGATTAGTATCATCAGCAAGTGCTAAATCTTCTTCTAATTTTTTTAATTTACCATCACATTGTACTTTTTCAAGTTGTAATTTTTGTCTTGATGCTTCTTCTTCTTCAAGTTGTTCTTCTAAATCACTAATATTTAATTGTAATTTTTTTTTTTCTTGTGTTAAACTTGTACTTCTTTCTTCTTCTTCTTCAATACGTGCTTCTAAATCATGTAATATTTCTTCTAATTCTTGTTTTCTTGCTGCTAATCTTGCACGCATTTCTTCAGCTTCAGCACATAATTCAACTTCAGCTTGTAATTGTTCAGCTAAAATTGTTTTTTCTTCAATTGCTAATTGATATTTTCTTTCATATTCTTGTGCTGAATGTAATTGTGATTCTAATTTATCTCTAACTTGTTTTAATTCATCTTCTTTTTGTGTTAATTTTTCTTCTTGTTTTGTAACTTCAAGTAATGGTTTAACTTTTGTATATAATCTCCACCATTGCCAATTACGTAATTTTAAATATGCAGCACAATTACGTTGTATAATACGTATTGCATTTAATTGTTGTAAACGTTTTTGATAATTACGACGTGCCAAAAAACCACGACAAAATGCTTGAAAATTAACAATAAGATCAGTTATTTTATAATCACGTTCCTCCTCAAGATGTGCCAATACACCAGCTCTAAAAAATATTTTTGATTGTCCAACACGATATAAATTTGGATCTAATTCAAGTGCTTGTATCATTTTTTCACATGCTTTTTTACCATCCATAAAACCTTTTGGTATGACATTTGGTGTTAATAATTCATAACGTTGACGAAATTCTTGAAATGGTATACGATTTGGAAAACCTTGACGACATATACGTATACCTTCAAGTACACCATTACAACGTAATTGATCAAGTACAAGTGGTGCATCAATTTTACCAGCTCTTTTTTCATGATTTGGTATAATACAACGTACAAAATTTGGATTTGTATTTTTAAGTGTAACCATAAGTTTAGCAAGTTGTTCTTTATATAATTGTGATACAGTACGAAACATACCTTTTCTTGTTCTAGCACCAAATTGTGTATCTGTTAATGCTTGTTGTGCCATACCAACAATTTCAGCATCTTTCCATATATGACATACAAATGGATCTTGTGATGCTTGTAATAAACTAACAATATTTTCATTAAGTGGATCCATATTTTTCATAAGCCATTTTGCTGCTGAATAATCAACTTTACCAGCATAATGAATAATAGCAAAATCAGCAACACCACGAAAATCTGTTTTCATAAATTTTGGATGTACACTATGTGCACCAACAAGTTTTTCAACAAATGTTTTATCTGTTGCTTTTGGAAACCAACATTCTTCATCAAGTAATGCCATAATACCCATTGGTTTATCAATAAGATCAATTGTTGGCTGTAAATCTAAACCAAAATCAATAAATTTCCATTCAATACCTTCACGTTGATATTCTTCTTGTTCTAATATAAACATTGTATGATTAAATAATTGTTGTAATTTTTCATTTGTATAATTAATACATAATTGTTCAAATGAATTTAATTCAAATATTTCAAAACCAGCCATATCTAATATACCAATAAAACTTGCACCTTGTCTTTTAGTTCTATCAAGTGATCTATTAACTCTATTAACTAACCAACGAAACATTCTTTCATAGCATGCTTTTGATATTGCCTCAACAGCAAATTCAACTTGTTCTTTTGTTTGTGCTTTTGTTACAAAATCACGTCCAACTTTAATTCTTGGTTTTAAAAATGCTTTTGTCATTTCAGTTACACTTAAACCCAATAAATGTGATATTTTTTGTGCAACAGTATTATCTGGTAATGTTGCTTGATCAGAATTTCTTTCTTGTCTAAATTGCATTGAACCAAATAACATAACTGCTGATACAATACGAAATATTGATGAAAAATCTTCATTTGTCATTCCCATTATATTCATTGATTTAACTGTTGATGCAAATTCAGCAGCATCATCAACACCAGATACTGGTAAATTACCACTTGATAAAAATGGATATAATTTTGGATCTTCTAGTATAAATTCTTTTTTTTGTTCTGGTGATGCACCAGCAAGTAACTGATAAAATATATGAAATGTTCTTTCATCTTTTGCTTGTCTAATTGCTCGTGATTTTTCAAGTAAATATGTTTCAATATTTGCACCAGCAATATATCCAGATGCATCAAAATTTATTCTTATAAATTTACCCTAAAAAATTTCCATAAAAAAAACATTATTCATTTATTATATTATTTATTTATTTATTATCATCTATAATATTGATATTGATAACTTACAAATCTCGAAGAATTGTCATTCTTTACAGTTTTTGCATTACCGAAGGCTTCCAATATTGGATTGGCTTGAAGTAGCTGTTGTTCCAATTCACCCTGAGTCAATTAAATAAATACATAATCAATTAGTAAATTGTATATTCAATTTCTTTTTTTATTTTTTGACAAACTAAAAACATGCACAGCAACAAATAGACAGATGAAGATGATACACAAAACAATTTTTTTTTATCTGAGAATATTTTAATATTTTTTATTTTATTTTTTTTTCCATATTTTATTGATAAAACTCACACCAATAATTTCATATAATTACCGCGAATTTCTCCGTTGTACTCCCAGTCCCCTGGATCCACAGGCAGTAGTCAAATTATTAAAGCACATTACAATGAATTGATTAGTATGTTTAATGAATTAAAAATATACACATAATAATATTTTTAAAATAAAATTTGTGTTATACTTAATAAACCCCAAAATGATATTAATACATTAGATTTAAAAAACATATAATAATAAAAACAGACAAAAACTTGACAAACATTTTAAAAAATAAATAATAATAAAAAAAANAAAAAAAAAAAAAAAAAAAACTGCATTTACAAATAATACAGTTTTTTTTTTTCTTTTTATTAAACTTACTATTATTAATGCTGGACTTGGGGTCTAGTTGAAGTGGTCGTAGAAATCAGCACCGAAAAAAAAAAGTATCAAACAAATCAGATTACATATCTTAAACTAGTTAATCAAAAACCACAAAGAAAAAAAAATTAAAAAAATATATTTTTCTATTACTTTCAAAACTTATTACAATATATTTTAAAAATTAAATAATTTTAATATTTATCATTTATAAAAATAAATAAATAAATGATAAATATAAAATCATTAAAAATAGATCAATTATCGATAAAATAAAATTAATAAAACTCCTCTTTAAAAAATATATTTAATGACTAAAAATATATTATAAAAAATTATAGATAAAATCTCGTTTTAATTTATGTATAAAATTACTTGGAATAATATAAATGATTTGAAGAATAAAAAAATTGATTAATTAATATTTTATTTAATATAATGTCATAATAAAATTTATTTATATATAAAATATTCAATGTAAGGAAATATAAAATAAAACATTTTTCAAAAATAATAATAAACAAATCCAAGACATATTGAAGACATCTGACCTAAATCAATCACGAGCAGAGTACCAAGAGTAATCAGATGACGTGATCATTCAACAATTGCAAAATGATGTTCGATTAAAATCAATTGCAATGTACCAACATGAAAACCGGTATTTAATAAAATTCTATTATCCAAACTATTTCTTTTTTTTTTTTCTTTTATTTTTTAAAAATAGAATTTTAAAAATAATCATTTTATATTTTATATATTGGATTATTTATTTTTCTTTTAGTTTAATAATTTATCATGTAATATCAAAAATAAAAATTCACATTAATATACTGTTTTTAACAATTTATCTTTTCACAGTTTAAATATCAAAACCGATTGATTTCAACAAAAAAAAAGTATTAAATTTCGCTTACTGCAAAACTATATAGCTGACTAAAAATTTACTTGCTCAACAAAAATAAAAAATACAAAAGTGTATACATATTTAAATAAATAAAAAAATTAAGTTTTATAACTTACAGCATTTGATTTGGGTTTTGATGCAGCAACATAGGCCAAATATTGAATAACTTTTTTAGTATTTTCTGTTTTTCCAGCACCAGATTCACCAGTACAAAGAATTGACTGATCCTCACGATCTAAAAATTAATAAACATATATAAAAATTAAAATTATCATCATTATTATAATGAAAATCAAAAGATTCAATAATTTATTATGTTATTATTTGTAATATGAGTCATACAATAAACAAAAGAATACTTGGCATCGTTTGAATTTGCGCCAGATAAGCAAAGAGAGAAATAAAAAATTTATATACATAATTATATATAATAATTCGATACAATAATAATATCAAATTTTTTTTTTCTTCAATGTAACAAAGAAAAACACTTGCGACTAAATTTTCATAACATTCCAAAGTAAAGCAACATTGATTTTTACTTTGTTTAATTATCATGTTAATATAATTGAAATATTTTATTTTTTTTTAACACTTTAGTACATTATTATTATCATTTATTTATCTTTTATAATATACCTTGTAACATGGACCGGTAGGCAGTGTCAGTAATTGCAAAAACATGAGGTGGTACTTCGTGTCTTTTGATGCCCTTATATCTTTCCATAATCTTTTCTGTATAAATTGGCAATCTCTTGTATGGATTGACAACAACACAAAACAGACCAGAATAAGTCTGAAAAAATAAAAAATAAAAATTAGTAAATAATTACAATTATAATAAATAAATAAATAAATTTATTAAAATTAAATTAAAATAATTATTTATATTCATTTATATATTTTAGCTTTAATCACGTATATATATTTTTTTTTAATTATCTCAAATGATTATAACTAAAACCAATGAGAAAAATATCAAATATGGCACGAATATGACTCATCTTTTCAGTTTTATATATGTGTATATAAAAATACAAGAAGAATGTTTCTTTCATGCTGTAGAAAAAAAAATATATATGGATAATAATATACGTATATATTCAAAAGATAAAGGTTTTTTATTTTCATTTTTTTTCATTCTATATGTCAATTTGGCAGATTGGCTTTTTGCACGTCTACATGGATATTCTTTCTTGTCAAAAAGTAATCGAGGTGTGAAGATAATAAACAAAAAGAAAAAAAAGTTTTATTGAAACATACAAGAGAAAAGAATCATAAGAATTTGTTGAAGTATCTTTATATATTATCTGAAGAGTGCACTGACATGATTCGCGGAAATATGATGGGTGTGTACAATCTCACTTGGTGAATGAGAGTTGATTTGATGTTTAGTATACATTTTGTTGTATAAATGTTTCATGCATGAAAGTATTTCAACACAAATTCAAGCAAACCTCTGGGACCCAACCTTTCAAGTATAACTCAACGTATTCAAAATACTCTTTCAACTGTATATTTTTTAGTAAAAAGTATATTAATAATACTAAAAACAACAAATAAAATGAAAAAAACAATTTATATTTTATTGATTTTTAATATAAATATATTCAATTCACAAGTTTTTTATACTTAAAAAAACTAGCTCTGAATAATAATAATTCAGATATATAATTTATTATCAAATAAATATAAAATTAAATGAGAATTCCAAAGGTGAAAATTTATGTTTAAAGAGTATATCGACATCGAGACATCGAAAAATAATATAAAATTATGTATCTTGAAGGTTGTTTTTTTTTCAGTAAAATAGCTTTAGGCTAAAAGGAAAATTGAAGATTAGTAACATTAATAAAATCAAAACCAAGTTCATATAAATATATAAATAATAGAAAAAAAAATCTACGCATTCATTGACGTAGATAATTTTAAAACTGTCAATGTGAAAGCCCTTGTGTAATCTTAATTCTTCAAGACGTCATTCAACAAGAATCATCAGCATCGTCATAAAATAAAAATTTATTTAAAACATGTTAAAATAAATAATAAATATAACAAGATAAAAAAAAACAACAACAACCGGATTTAAAATAATTTTATAATATATATATTTAAAAAAAAAAAAAAAAAGTCTGTAATTTGATGACCAATTGTATACTAAAATTATAAGATCTCAGTGAGTCAGTATCATCATTGGAAATTTCGCTTCCTTTGCCTTGTTTTTAACCTTATGATTCATCAGCTCACTTTCCCCATGACGTTCTTCATGTCTTCGTCATTTATAATAATAATTATATCAACTTTTATTTACTGTAAATATTCATGTACCACATAATAATTATGTACAACAACAAAAAAAAAAAAAATTAAATTCAACAAAAACATTATTTTTATTATGTAAATAATTATTTACTACTAGTAAAGATGAAAAAATATTTGTTGTATTTGGTGTTAAATTTGAAGCAATAGAAAATATATAATTTTTTTTTGTGTGTATTACAATGTGGTTTGCAAGGATCCAACGGTATGGTTCCAATATTGTTTCGGTCGTTTTATTCATACGAATGTCCGAAGGCCCCCGAAACCGGTCCCTCGGGGTCCTCATGTCGTCGACCTATTCGACATTCTTGCTTGGCTTATGTACAATCATCAAACTAAGCTTCTACTATAATTTTTTTTTTTTTTAAATCCAAAATATATAAATGATATTTGAAAAAAAAAAAAAAAAACAGTAATAGATGTTTAACAATGTAAAATTTTATTGAAATATTTAATTAATTGATTATTAATATAAATTACTTTTCAAATGAATAATTATGTATTCAAAAATATGCTAAAGCTGAAATATATATTTACTAAAAAAGAGAATCTTGAATTTTTTTTTAAAATGTTTATTTTTGGGACTGAGAGTGAATCTAACTGGGCAACCTTGGTATTTCTTGCATATATTTTTAAATGCATACACAAACGATTGACCATGATGATTATGATGATGATGGCATGACTAAAATTTATCAAAAAATATTTAAAAGAATTTAATTTATAAAAAAAAAAAAATAATAGTTAATTTAAATAATAAAGTTGTCAGAGTATACATGTGTAATAATGTAATGATTTTTTTTTTAATTACTATTTATGATAACGGGTCTTATTCGAAGGTAAAATTTTGCAAGTAATATATTTTTTTTATGGTTTTATTTTTTTTTTTTAAATATCAAGAATATATATATATGGAAATATGGGTTGACCATAAATGGTACACGACGTGGTCCATTCGATGTTGTTTCATGGTTAAGACGTAGTATTGTACTAGCCTCGATGATGGTGAGGCACTTCCAAACCGGGTTAAGGACGATTGGTCCTTATATGGATAAATCTTTGATTCAATATCTTGTCTTATACAGAGATACATCTTTCATGATTTGATGTTTTTTTTTTTTTATTCTCTCAATTTGTTTACGTAATTAAAAGTATAAAAAAAAATGTACATCAGCTTGGCTTAACGCAAATGTGTTGTTTAAATATTAAAACTATAATTTCATAAAATTTTTATACTCGGAAATGTATTTCAATCATCGTCCTAGTGAAAAATACTATAGAAAAAATATATAAAAATCATAAAAAAATTGAAATAATTGAAATTAAGCTTTAAAAATTTAAGGACACTTATATTTTGGTGTAGTTTAAATACTAGAAGCATAATTTCATGAAATTTTTCTTTAGAAATTTTTTTTTTTATAGACAAATAACGTCAAAAAATAAAAAAATAATAAATTAATTTTTTTCTTGTTATTATAATTATGTTAAATAACAATAATTGTTAATTAAATTTAAAGCTATTAATTATTAAAATTTTCTTTTTTAAAAATAATATCAATTATAAAAGTACCATCTATATATTATTTTCATTTATTTTTGTTTTTTGTTTGAAATATTTAAGTAGGCTAAACAGCTTGTGTACATGAATTTAAATTTTTTTTTCATGGCAAACACCTGTCAGATTCCCGTATCAGACCACCTTACCTAAAAAAAAAACCACAATTCTATCTAGTAATGATAAAAAATAAAGTTAAAAAAAAAAAACAAGCCAATACGTATCAAATAAAGTCATTACAAAATACTAAATTTTTGTCTATAAAAACACTGATTAAAATTTATAAATTAAATCAAAAAATATTAATACTCCAAAAAATTATTTTCTACATTCAATATTCCATACATATTTCAATGGTTTATTATTTTTCTACTTGAAAGAAATTATTCAATACATTTCGTGCAAAGAATATATTCAAAAAAAAAAAAAATCTTTTTTTTTTTTCTAGCCTCTGGGCAGCAAGTAGAAAAAAATAAAACAAAGACTTTCAGTTTGCTATAATCATTCTTCTTATTATTATGATAATTTCAAAAAAAAAAAAAATAATAATAATTTTTATTTTTATATTGCGATCAAACGACCGGCATGACATCAGCCTCAAGCGTCTCCGGACAAGGCTTGCCGGTTGACACATGGTTGATCTTGGTTTGTGTACTGGATATATAAACTTCACGGTAAATGGCCTTCCTCATTCACTGTACATGTATTTGACTCAACATATTTAAACATTTATAAAATCATATCAATAGACATAAAAAAATCTAATGTGTATTTCAAACTCCATGATTTTTCTTAACTATACATACACACAAAAATTTATACAGATATGTTATTAAAAAAAAAATGTATGTTGAAGAATTTTTATTACTCTTAGATATGCGTCGACAACTCACGATTGAATATGACGTCATCATTAAGCTTACTATTAAGGAAACCGTTCAACTGGTACTCTCTGTATACCACATTTATAAAAAATAAAAAATTTTCAAAGTTACTAATCAATTTAATACGATGAAAAAAAAAAAAAAAATGTAAATAAAATGTAGCTCACGATACCAAGGGAAACTAGTGCTTATTAATAATTATATATATATTTTTTCAAATTATATTTTAATAACGTAATATATCAATGATATAGCGACAATATATTTTGAGCAAAAATGTTTTTTCTGATTTATTTTAATGAATTTTATAATGTTTGTAGTTAATTATATTAATTAAATTTAAAAAAAGAAAAATTTGATGACTTTGTTGTATAAATTTTAATTTACAAACTAACATGTTATTAAAATTTTTAAATATATATACATAATTGTTTGTGAAAATATAAAAATAATATAATTAAATATCATCACAGGTAAATTTTCATTGTTCTGATATAAATTGTGTCAAAGATATTATTTTCATATATAAAAAGTATAATATAAGTTGTTGACATTTTGTCGTTGAGTGAATAAAACAGGATTGTGCAAAAAATAATAAAAACAACCACGTGTATATTAAAATTAAATGAATGAGTAGTAGTAGAATAAAAATTAGAATAATGATACAATAATAGTATTTGTGTATTTAACCGCGAACTTGAACGGATATTAAATCTATTTTGGCAATAAATGTTTTGAAGAATAAATTCATATGAAAAATACTTTGGCAATTTGCCAATTTAAATATCTCGCCTGTTTATATTTTGTTAAACATTGTTTTTAATTTTATTAATAAATTAATATTTAATTTCTTTAAAATTATCAAATAATTTATTGTTTATTTATTTATTTTAAAATAGTTCTCCTCTCTTTATTTTATATATTTATAATTACAAAAAAATATATTATATAAATAATTTCTCAACTCATTGACATTCTTTGGGTTATTATTTATTTTTTTTTTTAAACACCAAGTGGTACTGATGATATAAAGCCATATATTTACAATAAAGTTATGTACTCGAAGCATCATTACTCCGGTGAAATTCAAGACGATGTCAAATACAAACTTAACGAAAAATACATATATACTTGAATATAAAAAATTAAAAAGTCACGTTATATTAAGCTCATTTACAGCTTTGATTTGAAAAAAAAAAAAAAAATTACTTGAAAGAAATTTTTAAGAATTTCATTGCAAAAATAAAATATAAATTTTTACTTAAAGAGACAGAGAGAGAGAGAGAGAAAGAAAGTATCTAATTATATTAATATTTTGAATAAAAAAAAAATAATATACATTAATGTTTTATTGTATTAATTATAATTTTTTTAATTATCAAAAAAATTAACCAATGTCATGTTTGAGTGATTCAATATGTGGGTGGAGCCAACGCAAAATTCCTCAAAGGTTGTTTGAACAGGTGCATTAACTAACAACCTCCCACAATAATATATACAAGTAAAAAAATAATAAAAAAAAGAAGAAAACTATACCACAAAGACAAAGAAATAATATTAATATATTTAAATAAACGGGAAATATTTTTTTTTTTTTTTTTATTTTTCATTAAAATCTAATCTAGTTGAAATTTTATTTTATTTTTTATTTGAATAATTAGTCATATGAACTACAAAAAAGATAAGAAACAAATTACCATATATAGACATGTAAAAATTAAATTTATATTAATTTCATTTCATTTTTGTATTATCGTTTTGATTTTTTCTTTTTTTTTTTTTTCTTTTAAATTAGCAGAGCCATACTTGTGAAATAAATGTTGTACATTATGGAGCTGATGTAGTGAGTTAAAAAAAAAATTATTAAAAAAATAATAATAAATAAAAGTTTATATAGTGAAACTTTGAGTTAAATAAAAAAAAAAAAAAGATAGAGCCGGCGCCTTTCGCAAGACCATGAACCGGTGTTCTGTGCATTTCGCGTAGACGCTTTATGAATTTTCAAAATGGCGTCATAATTTAATGTTTGTTCAAAAAGTACATTGTCGAAAACATTTACAAATATCTCCAAGTATATAGTTAAATTTTAATATTTTTTTTTTCAATGCTAAATCAACTGTTTACACAGCTAAATCAATCTTAGCTTTCTAGATTTTTTTTATTCTATTTTTTTCATCTAATTACACACAAAATATAAATTATTTAACACATGGTAATAATATTTTTATAAATTTATTATTTAAAACTAAATAATAAAAAACATCTTGATAGAAATTTAAAAAAAAAAGAAATAAAATTGATTATTTTTTTATATTTCTAAATATTTTTTTAAGCTCATTATTATTCATCAAGCAAAAACGAAATTATTTTTTGTTTTTTCTTTTCATGTTTTGAAGGTTTAACTACAAAAAATGCTAAAAGTTTAAATAATTTTTTTTAATACTTTAACTTCAAAGGTAGAGTAAAAAAAAAAATTATATTAAATGATTTTTTTTTCATTAAATTACGTCTAATAATAACTTGTTATTAAAATGATAATAATGTTAATTTATATGTTGTTAAATGTGGAGCATCAATACACATGTTAAAATATTTAAAAAATTTTTAATTCTTCACATTAAATAATTCCATGTTTCATTGAGCTTTTAAAAAATAACCCGACAATATTTTTTTTCATCTAATTAATCATCATGTTGTTGATATAATAAAATAATTTTATTATTATTTTTTCAAGTTATTTTATCATGTTCAAGAAGCTACATAGGTGTAGTTCTTAAAAAATTTTTTATCAAAAAACAAACAATGAATAAAATAATTTTTTTTTCATTCTTGATAAGTCAATATATAAAAAAACAAGTTTGAAAATTTAAAAAAAGATGTAAAAAACAAAAGTACAATGAAGATGAGAAGAGCAAAGAATAATTTTTTTTCTTAAATAAGAAAGTATTCACATTGAAAAATAAAACTTGCTCATAGTTTTTAATTTTTTGCAATGAACAAAACAACTACAGCTGCTCATAATTCACAATCTCATCGTGAAACCTTATCTTTAAAATGAACTACATTATCCGCTGAGCATGTTACGGGCGTGACTTGAAATATGTGAAAATAAAATTATTAAGCAATAAAAAAATAATAGTAATAATAATCATTGATAGACAATAGAAATAACAATCAATATAAGTAAAATATAATAAATATAAATTACTAGTTGGTAAAATATTAATTATAATTTATAAAAAATAATAATAATGATTAAAAGTTTATCAACAAAATGACCCTTATAATAAAAAATAAAAATATTCAAAACAACTATTTATAAGACCTTTAAATCATTGCTATCATCATGAGACTAATTAAGAAAATAATTATCATCAAGTTGACACGATTGTGAAGCTTTAATTGATTTTAAAATTCCAATTTAATATTTATTTTTATTATTTTTTTTTTTCTAATCTATTTTTACACAGAATAAAAAAATAAATAAAAATAACAGTGATAATGGTTTTTTTTTTTTTTTTCTTTCTTCAAGTGTATTCTTATGAGTAGATATTATTATTTTTTTTTTTAATTTTAATCAAGTTCATCGTTATATTGTAACGTCACTGATATCAGTGTTTTTGTATTTAAAAAAAATTTTTTTTTTATGACTCATAATGACTCAAAATATTGGCTCACGTGTAATTTACTTATCTAACATGAAAATACTCAACTGATTAAATTTAAATTCAATATTATTTAAAAAAAAAAAAAATAGAAAAATAATAATAATCAAAAATTTAAAAATAATTTCTAGTTTATTTTATTTTTTTCAATGTAAAAAAAAAAAAAAAAAAAA
>MKYW01000058.1:696730-715846 GCA_015776835.1 Aphidius ervi
ATCAAGCTTATTATTAAAAGTTATTAATTTTTTTGAATAAGACAAATAATAGGAAATTAAAATAATAATTACATATTTTTAACCTAATTTAGCCCAACAACCATACCCACGGGCAGAAAATAAAAAAAAAAAACACAAAAATGACTCATGTGTTACCATATTTTTTATATATTACGTAAGATAAAATAAATGTATGTCAGATAAAATAAACGACGAATGCATGTTAGATCCGTACAAGGTAATTCGCACGTTTAAATTCACGGGCTGGAGAAAACCAAAAAAGAAATAAATAATAATAATAACAGTTTAAAGAAAAAGGGGTAAAAAAACTATAAGAAAAAATAAAACAATAGACTGAAATTTTCCGAAAAAAATATTTATATATATATTTTATGTGTAAAAACATATATCAACACATATGGATGTTCAAAAAAAAAAAAAATAAATATATATACTTTATATTTCGTTGTTAACTAAAATTTAAATTTAAATATAATTTTATAATAAATTTTTAAAAAATTATTGTAAATAAAAATTTAATTAATCCGTTAATGGATTTGTTTATTTACAACGGCTTCTATGGTTTTAAAGTATTTTTTTTTTCAGTTAAAGGTTTTTTTTCTTTTATTTTTTTTTTTCACTTAAGGCGATATGGTAAAGTGAATAGTTGTCATATCAGGACCACCAACAAACACCCACCTTATTTGGATAAAGAAACATCTTGTTTTATATTGCAACGCGACAGTTTTAACCTTCAATGTCGTGATATTACTTGAATTGAGGTGTATTATATTCTATGGACATAATATTGGTCAAATCATTCGTACAAATAAGGATATAAATGATTATATAAATATAATTCACATATACACATTTTTATGATTCACTATTTTATTTATTTTTTTTTCATTTTATTATCTTTATTTAATATTTCCTGAATTTGTGTGTGATACCTTGCAATTTTTTTTTCAATATTTAAATGAAATTTACTATTATTATTATGTGTGAGATAATAATTTGTAACAAATTTAATTTAATTTTTTAATTTTTAATATTTATTCAAGTCGCGTGGTGACTATTTATTGATATGGTTATATATTCTATACACGTCCATTGACCTTGTTTTTTTTTTTAATTTTTTTTATTTATAAATTCTTACTTGACAGAGGTATTTGTATCTGGAGGTATTTTAACATAAATTTGCCAATGCACCAACCGATTTAGGCACCACTCTTCTTTGGATTCAGATTTATTCATTTTTTATTTTACTATTTTTTAATATATTTTAAAAGATATTCAACTTTATATTAAGCTTTACACTTGATTCTTCAACTCTTGTTCGTCAACATTTGTATATCATTTGTTTTTATTTTTTTGTTTTAGCCAGCGTATAAAATACCATGTCTTATGGAAAAACAAGTAATCATCGCACGATGGCCGAAATGGGGGTAAATTCGGATTCGAATGTATGTATTTAAATAATTTAAAAAATTAAATTTTTTAAATTAAAATTCATTTATTTATTTATGTTTTTAAAGGCAATTATTGTTGATTTGCGAAGTGATACAATCACAAAGCCTTGTATGGCAATGAGACAAGCAATGTTTTCTGCTGAAGTTGGTGATGATGTTTGTGAAGAAGATCCAACTGTTATAAGTAATTTTTTAAATTGAAATTTATAATAATAAATTGTAAAGTGAAAAAAAAAAATAATAAATTATTAATTTTAATAAATCCAACAGACTTAGAACAAACAGCAGCCAATTTACTAGGCAAAGAAGCTGCATTATTTGTAACAAGTGGAACAATGGGCAATTTAATTTCCAGTAAGTACTTTTGCTATTTTATATTATGTATATAAATTCAAGAAGGGTTGATTATTTTTCAGTAATGGTTCATTGTAACACAAGAGGATGTGAAATTTATGTAGGTGAAGATTCACATATTGTTGCTCATGAACAAGGTGGATCATCACAAATTGCTGGAGTAATTGTACGTACCTTTCCAAATAATCCAGATGGTACATTTGATTTAAATAAAGTTAAAGAAAAAATTCATGATCCTAGTGATGCCCATTATGCTATTCCAAAAATGATTGCTATTGAGAATACAATATCAGGAAAAGCATTGCCAATAAGTTGGATAAATCAAGTTGTAGAATTTGCAAAAAAATATAATTTAAAACTTCATATGGATGGTGCAAGATTGTTCAATGCTGTCACAAAAATTGGTCTATCAGCCATTGAAATAACCAGGCAATTTGATTCAGTAACATTTTGCTTGAGCAAAGGACTTGGAGCACCAGTTGGTTCTATGCTTTGTGGAAGCAAAGAATTTATTAAACAAGCAAGACGAGTTAGAAAAGTTTTGGGTGGTGGTATGCGTCAGTCAGGTGTACTTGCTGCTGCTGGTCTTGTTGCACTAGAAAATAGATTTAAATTAAATAAAGATCATGAAAAAGCAAAAATTATTATGGATACTATCAATAATACTGGATCAAGTCTATTTAAAGTTTACTCACATGGTCAAGAGACAAATATGGTATTAATTTATATTAATAATAATACAAAATTAACAGCAAAATTATTTGCTGAACGTCTTGGTCAAGTTATTGATGATGACAATGATGATAAAACAATCATTAAAGCTTGGTCTGTTTCACCTGAATATGTTAGACTTGTTTTTCATCTTGATATAAATGATGAAATGTTAATAGCTGCACAAAAAAAAATTACATATCTCATAAAAAAATATGATACAAAATGTATTTAGATTAAAATAAAAATATTTTTTTGTTTTTTTTTTTGCATCATCATTGTAGTTTTTTATATAACTTTTTGAAATATTAAAATTTTAAAAATTACAAAATTCTCATATAGGTATAGTTGAAAAATAAAAAAAAAAAAACCACTAAAATATTAATAATAATAATAATAATAACATTGATAAATATAATTCAAGGTTATTAATTAATTTTGAAAAGCATCATTAGCAGTTGGTTCATTATCATCATCATCATCGTCTTCTTCTTCACTGTCAAATGTATTATCAGGAATATCATATAAACGTATCATAGGTTTATTTGGATCTTTCATAATAAGATATTTTCCATCTTTTTGTTTTAAACAAATATCAATAATACATCTTAAAATACCCCAAGCATTGTCCATATTTAAATTAATTTGTGTTGCAAATTCAATTGGTTTATACTGTTGTGTTCCCAAAATAACATGTTTACTTGAATCACGTACATTTGCACGTGAAACATAGCCAAATTTAATTTGATCAGAACCAACAAGTAATGCTTGAATTGTCCATTTAGCAAGTTTACATGCATTATTACGTAATTCATTAGCAAGTACAGCACCACGTTGACCATCTAATTTTTGACGCCATTCAACACCATTAGCTAATTTTGAATCCCATTCATTTAATGCTTTTATTGTTAAAAATTGTAATTCACCATTTGGTCCTTGTACAACAGCATCATGTTCACAACGACATATTAATGTAATACCATTATTTAAATCCCATTTTTTATAACGATATGCAATACTTGCAACATCTGTTTCTTCATCAGTTTCAGTTATAAATGGATTATCTACTGGAAATTTATATCTTGGTTCATTTGATTTAAGTACTTGTTGTGAAAAATTATGATTTATAAATGTTGCTTCAAGTGCAAGATTTCTTGGTGAATTTAATATATTACCATCATCTTGTGGTGGCTCAATACTTGTTTCATTAACTGTTAATAAATCAAATTCTGTATTATCACGTTTATCAAAAAATAATTTATCACCAATTTTTTCAATAACAATATCCCATGAATAATTACTACGTGTACAACACATAATTGTTGCAAGTATTGCATCAGTTGCAAATACATTACCAGTATCTGTTTTAGATAATTTACGTATTATTGGATCATCAGTTGTTGTTACTGTATGAAATATACGATCAATACGTTGTAATGGTTTTTCATTTTTAACATTAACACGATCATATGTTTTATCATAATATTCTAATGAACCAGCACATAATACATCTTCACCATTTTTTATTGATGGTAATGATAATTTTGATAAACGTGAAAAATCCATTTCTTCAATTGTTTGCCAACTTGGTTTAACTGTTACTGATGCATCACGTATTTTTATTTGTTGTTGATTTCTATTTCTCATACCTTGTTGACGTCCCCATTTTTTAAATTGTTGTCCTTTACGTTCACGTTCACGTGATTTTAATTTACTCAATTGTTGCATTTGATTTATTAAACCACCACGACCACCACGCATACGTAAATTTCTACCAAATCTACCACGTTGATACAATGGTTTTTGTACTCTTGTTGTATCAACCAAATGAAATGTTGATTCATCTTCATCATGATAGTAAGAATATTGACTACCAGATCCAAATTGTGATGTATACTTGTCTACAAAAAAAAAAAAATACAAAAATTTAAAAACAATAAATTAAATACATTTAACATTAAAGCTTTTTGGTGTAAATCAAACTCACTCATGAATTTTTTATCTTGGAAAGAAGCTCCAGTCCAATCAGATATCTATAAATAAAAAAACAACAATGTAATATTTTTCTTTTTTTTTTTTTTTCAAATTAGATTTATCATTGTCCTTTTTGTATAAGGATTTTACAAAACATCACATGTTTTTTTTTTAGACCTTGCAATTGTAGATAGTCATAATAATTGTGTAACATGATTATGCTTACCTTACCAAGTCTGTCACTTTTTGAGAATGGTTGATATGGTATATCTTTAAATTGATTTGGTAATTCACATGGACCCCATCCTTTAGAATTATTTTGAATAGCTGGTGCTTTAAAATGAACTGATCCAATTTTTTGAATCACTTCTTCAACCTTATCGTCAGACATTATTATTTATTTGTTTGAGATTTTATATATTAAAATAAAATACACGCTAATCCACCATAACTGTGAGAGAAAGAGAAAGAAAGATAAAAAAAACCGCACACATATTATTCGTAGTATCTTGAATTGTCATAAGGGTCGCTCTTTATTTGCATCATCATCAGCCATTTTTGCAAGCGCGTTATTCAAAATATATATTAATATTATTAATTATGTAATTTTTAATCTAAAAAAATTGAAACTTGTATGATGTATTTGTTGACATAACTAATTAATAAAATTTAAGATATTTTTTTTATTTTAATGTCAAAATAGTCCATATTATTTTTAATAATAAGCCAATAAATTTTTTTTTTTTTAAATATATAAAATGAATATTAACATTTTTCAGTAACAACATATTTTTTAAAGTCATTTGCAATATTTTTGAGTTCTTCAAGTCCTTCAGTTAATGATGAACGAGCTGTTTCTTTGATTGTTTCATCATCAGAACTCAACAATTGAAGTACCAAGTCTGTAATAAAAAAAAAATAATAATAATAAATAATGATTAATCAGTAAATTATAATGATAAATAAATTATAAATAAATTATATATTTTTACCATGAAAATGAAGTAATTTTGTGACAATTGTTGGATCTAAATGTTTTTGTAAAAATGTTAAAATTGCTGAAACATGTCTTCCCGAAATGTGTAAGGCACATTGGGTTGAAGCAGTAAATAAAATACTTGTTGTTAAATGTAATGCAAGTGCAACATCTTGAGTTTGATTTAATTGTTCAATAAGTGCTTGTCTATGTCCAAGAACAATTGATTTTTCACGTTTTTTATCAAATTTACGATAAACTAAACAACAACTTGACAATGCCATTTCAATACTATCCAAAAAATCATCAATTGAATTTTTAATAATAGCTTTGTGTACATTACCAAGTGGCTCATTAACATCTTGTGGTAATTCTTGTAGTAATTTTTGACGTGTTTCAGTTGTTAAATTATTTGGAAATTGTATCATATTTTGTTGTGCAGCTAATTTAAATAATTCATTTATAAAATCAGTAGCCAATGTTTTCATTAAATATTTTGTCAATGCAATTTGTGTATCTTTGCTTGATGATATACACTTGATACCTTTATCAAATATTTTTATATTTGTCATTAACATATTTAATTTATCTTCAATTTCACTTAAATTATTTGTTTTTGTTGTTTGTGCTAATTTTTCAGCTACGGAATAAGCAATTTTGTTCAATTTTGGCTGATAATAAATACATAATTCATCAACAAAACCATCAATGTCACTTAAATTATCATCATTTGATAATTTTTTTTTTAAATCATCAATTGTTATAAATATAAGCTCATTTTTTTCATTATTTTTCGATAATTTATTATCATCATCTGAATCATAATCATTATTTTTTCCATGTAAATATTTTTTTTTAGTTGATTTTGTTTTAGTTTCACGTCCTTGTCCACCACCACCAGCTTTTCCACTTGATGCTTTTTTTCTACGTTCATCTTTTTTATCAATTTTCATTGATTCAATATTACGTGATGAACCACTACGTATTTTATTATCAGCAATATATTGCAACCATTTACCATTATCAACAAATTCTTTAGCTTTTATTTCAGCAATTGATTCAAGTGGTGCATTTAATATTTTTAAATATTCATTAGAAACAATAACTGTTGTTGAAAATATATGAAATATTGATTTACTTTGTTTTTGTTTATATTTTAATATTGTTTCAATATCTTCTGGTGCAAATACTGATGGTAAAAGTGGATATATATCAATAAATGAATTTGTTGCAATGACATCTTCAATATTAGCATCAATTTGATCAATTATTGATGGCCCAATAGCAACTGTATCAAGTAATGTCAATTCATCTTGTGGAAAATGACGTTTTATATAATTTTTTGAATCAGATATACCAAGTCGAGTTAATGCATCATATTCTAAAATTTTAATTAAAAAACATAATAATTATTAATCAATTAATTGTTTATTTGTTTATATTAACTTACCAAGATAACCATTTTGTTTATAAAAATTATCAATCCATTCTGATTGACTTTTTGAATATATTGTTGGTACATAAATACCATTATTTCCATGTTTACCAGTTATTACACCTGGTACTTCAATTGCACCATGTAAATTGTCAAGTATTGCTGTTAAAAATAAATAAAACACATTGATTATTTTAACTAATTATTATTACTTATCATTTATCAATCATATAAAAAAAAAAAAAAAACTTACAAAAAAATATTCTTTCTGGTACATTGCATTGTCCTAGTATTGCTGTTAATGGTGTAGGTTTTGTTATTGCTGATAATGCACCTCTAATTTTAGCACGATTTTTAGCAATAAAATTTTCAGTATAAAAAATTCTTGAATCTTGTTTATCTTGTTTTCCATGTACTGTATTACCAAGTTCTTTTTCAACAAGATTTTGTATAAATTCAGTTGGTAAATCATATTGTAATGTTAATTCAGTTACATTAATATAACCAATTTGATTTAATTTATCATTAATTTCAAGAGATATTTTTTTTTTATAATTATTATCAATTACTTGTCCAAGTATAATATTAATATTTTTATTATGTTTTTCAATATTTGATACAATTGATTTAACATGTGATAAATCAACATTTAATATTTTTGATAATTCAACTAAATTAATACGTCCACCACAAACATATAATTCATCACGTATTTCTTTTTCAAGATGTTGTGGTGTTATATATTCTTTTCCATCAGCAGTAAATATAACATCAAGTAAATTTGTCTCAATTAATTTTAATATTATTTCAATACAATTACTTTCTGATAATCTGTATTTAAAAAAAAAAAAATTAGAGTTTTATTCAACAGATGTTAATATAAACATTAAATAAATAACCAACAATATATTTTACTTACTTTTGTAGTGTTGAACTTAATTGGGCTTTTTGAAAATCAGCTGCTAGACGTTTTATTTCATCCCAATCTACAGATGACATTTTGTATTGTATTGTATTTTTATTTATTTGTCAAAATAATATTAAATCCAGATGTTTAGCTGATTAATACGTGGAGGTTGATCTAAAAACTGGAGTCTGTCAAGCCGTAAACACTTTTTATTTGTGACGTCATCATATAAATAATAAAAAGAGGAAAAAAAAAAGTGTGTGTATATTTTAATTGTTAGTGTGTGTAAGATGGCAGCCTTATTGACTTGTGGTGAATTTTTCCATTGATTTATGTAAAGCCTGCATAGCTCAGGGGCAGAGCACTGGTCTTGTAAACCAGGGGTCGAGAGTTCAATTCTCTCTGGAGGCATAATTTTTGCTAATTTCAATTTTAATAAAAAACAATACATTGAGTATTTTATTATGTTAATTTTTTTTATACAAAGTAATAATACATTTTCGTTTTTTTTGTATATTAAATTGATCACAGAAAAAAAAAAGTTATTACTTTTGTAAAGAAGTATGTAATTATATGAAGAAATAATTTTATAATCAAATATAATAGATCAATCAATTGTGCAATCATATAGCAAATTATTTATAAAATTATATATTCATATACAATGTTAATAAGAAATTTAAACAGAAAAAATTTATCTAAATAAATTATTTTTTAAAATTTATTTGATTTTTTTTAATTACATAAATAATAGTAATGATAAATTAAATTTTATTTTAAGCAATAATTAATTATTAATGAAGATATAAAATATAAAATTATTATTGTCATTATAACTAAAAATACTTGAATAAATTTCCAAATCCAAAATAATCTATAATTGAAAAAATAATAAAAATATAATTATTATTTATAATAGTCATAAATTAATTAATAGAATAATAAAAAAATTGTTCACTTACTTGTTTAAATAATTTTTCGTAATTTTTAAATTATCTGTATTTTCTTTAAACAGAAATTTATTTATACCCAACATACAATTACATATATTTTCATCCCAATCAAACTTTTCAGCATCAATATTAAATATCTTATGATTTTTAGTTATTTTAACTTTTTCAACCAATTGTTTCATATTTTTTCCATGAAAATAAAAATCATTGCATTTAAAAAAATCATATGCATTTTGCATTCGTTCATTACGTTTTACCAGTTTCAACATTCTTAAATAAAATAAATAATATTAACAATATTTTTATGGAATAATTAGTATTAATTTCGAATTAAAATAATTTTTTTTTTTTACCTTGGTTTTTGTTTCTGACACATGTCAAGTAAATCAAGCATAAATGCAACAACATAGTGACAAAAAAATACTATAATATTGTGCAACAACCGGTTAGATGTGAATATTGTTCCAGGATACAAAACAACATGCTTTGAAGGTGATTCAATTGCGTATTTTGCTGTCAATTTATGGCAACGTTTCCATCTATTGAATTAAATAAAAAATTCATTAATTAGTAATTCAACTATAGAAACAATAAAAATATTTTTTGATAAATATCTAAATTTACATATTATGATTCTAATAATTGAGCAACACCTGATTATAATTATTCTAGAAATTTTAAACCTAAATTATAATTAATTTTATGTTTCAATGGGATATTTTTCGTGACCTGTATAAACAAAATTCAGCATTTTTCGTTGCGGGTCATATTTATTTTAAAAAAAAATATTTCTTAACAAAAATTTCATAAAATTACACTTCTAATATTTAAACGACATCTAATTATAATTATCCTAAAAGTTTTAAAATTTAATTACAATTATTTTTATTTTTTTTTTCATTTTGAATTTTTCGTAACCTGTAGACAAAACTCGGGACTTTTCGGTGCAGATCATATTTGTTAGAGAAAATATTTTTATATGAAAATTTATGCTTCTAGTATTTGAACAACATTTCAATATAGTAAATAAAAAATATTAGTTGTTAGTTTTTATATTATATTCTTCTTATATTATTGTTAAATGTTAAATGAAAAAAAAAAATTACCTCAAAGGATTGAATGGTCCACTAACACAATTATATACTTGAATTTTATTTGATGGTTTAATAATATTATTCCAAGAAGCACAAATAAGTGTATTAACAACAATGTCAATTGGAATAAGATCAACAATTTTATTTTCTTCACCAAATATACTTTTAGCAAGTCCAACTCCAACTTGTGCCATAACTCCAGTTGCTCCAATAAAATTATCAACCCATCCAGGAAATGGTTCTTGTACAGCACCAGATATTATACTTGGTCGTACAATTGCAATTGGCAATTTATCTTTATAATTATTAATTAAATTTTCAGCAAAATTTTTTGTTAATGTATAAGTATTTGGATGTTTATCTTGTAATTTATTAGCTAATAAATTAACAATTTCATCATCAAAATTTTTACATACATCTAAAATAAATTCTGGCTTGATTTTTGTTGGATATATTTTTTCATCAATTTCAAAAATATTTGAATTACTATATGCTGTACTGACATAAACAAAACTTTTTAAATTAAACATTTTTAAACAAAGATCAATGACTTGTTTAGTTCCTCCAACATTTTGATTTATAGCTATTTTAAAAGGTTCATTAAAACCCACTGTTGCAGCACAATGAAATACAATATTTACTTTTTCAAATAAAAGACAATAATCATTTTCACTGAGACCAAGTTTTATTTGGCTAATATCACCATTTATTGGAATTACTTTTGTAAAACAATCTGGATACTCAAATTTAATTCTATCAAATATCTATAAAATTAAAATTAAATTATTAATTTTTTTTTTTTTATAATGAATTTTAATTATAATACATACTAAATTATCCATGAGTTTTTCAAGTCTTTGTTGAATTGTTTGACCATTTTTTGATCTCAAAAGTATGTAAATTATTGAAATTTTTTTACAAGATCGTAAAAGTTTTTCAAGCAATGCTTTACCCAAAAAACCAGTTGCTCCAGTAATAAATATTATTGATCCAGTAAAACAATCTTGGATTGAATTTTCATCAAAATTATATTGATCTTTATGATTTATTTCAATAATATTAGGCTTCATAATTGTCAGTTGTTTTAAATTATTTTTTTTTTTTATTTTACAATATTTACAAATAAAAATCAATTAAATAAAATATTAAATAATAATCTATGTACACTCTCTCTATACCGACTGTTACTGAATGTTGTTCAAAGATGTTAACACGTATATATATAAGCATCAAAAGCTATCATAAAATTTTATATATATATATAACACAATAAATTAACCTTGAAAAGAAAAAAATAAGATTAATCCATTTGCGGCAATATATTTATTAAATTAAAGAGATCAAATAAATAAATTATTTCGTTTTAATAAATGATTCATTACAAATCAGAAAAACTTGATAAATTTAATTTTTTTTTCCAACAGAATTTAAATATTACATAATGATTTTTTTGTCAATAGAAAATATTAATTCAACTATTTAAACATTGAAAAAAAAATTTATAAAAAGTTTTTGACGTTGCATAATAATATAGATTTATTTTTTTGTTTTTTGTTCAAATCAATTTTTTTTATGTGTTATGAAAAAGGAATTATAAATGATAGTAATTAATTCAAGTAGTGAATATATTTTAATAATTAATTATTGTATTTTTCATTGAGAAAATATTGCATGAAATATTAAAAAATTTCAACTATAAATCTATAATAATAAAGGAAGATAGAAATATAAAATGAAAAAATAAAAACACGTTTCAAAATTATATAAATTTATTTATTTTTTTAAATTTATAATTATTATTGTTTTGGATTTGTTTTTAAATATTAAATTGATAGACGTATTTATCGATAAATAAATAATTTATAAATCTAAATTATTCAACAATTTTATCGTCACACGTGCGTATTATTATAAAAAATAAAAATCAAGTTTGACTGACACTTTGCTAGTAATTTCAACACGTTAATTGATCCTCATTATTTTTTAATTTTAATTTTTAAATGCGTAAGCAAGAACAAAAAATATAATGAATATAAATTTATTATTTTTGAATAAATAATTAATGATATATTTGTTAAATTACGACATCAAGATTTTAAATTTTATTTTAAAAAAACTGTATACAATATATTTGGTTTTATTTGTTGTTGTTGTTGTTGTTTTTTTTTTTTGAACTTGAACATTTTCAAGATGACGTAAATATACATAAACATATTTTAGAAAGTGCATCAAAAGTTGCTTGAATAGAAAATTATTACTGATAATAATAATTAAAAGAAAAAAAAATTAAATTAAATTTCAGATAAAAAAAATGTCCTTGACCATTAAAAACCAGTTTTTTTCAATATAATTATGATATTTTTTGACTCAAAATTTAATAATCAATCACATAATAGAATAATATAATTGAATTTCATAATTAATTAATGTTTTACTTAATAAACCATGAAAATATATAAAAAACATTTCTCAAATTATTTATTTACATTCAATCAATTATTTAATAATGATTGATGTAAATGAATATTAATAATATTTACAAATAATATATTTGTTATTTTATTGTCATAATAATGACAAGTCAATGATTATTTATAGTTTTTAAATAAATAAATATGTATATATATAATTTTTATGAATAAGAAGTTGCACGACTAGCTGGTGAATCCATTGTTGTCATAACTTTATCCAACCATTTGAATGCACTGATCAAACGTATTTCAACCCAACATGGTGCCAATGTTATATCATATCTTTTTGGATACTCTGGTCCAAATCCTTTGACAAATGATGCCCTGATAAAAATAAAACCAATCACATTATTTTTATTTGTATTTGTATTTTTTTTTTTTTTTAGAAAGAAAAATTAAATATTAAAAAAAAAACAAAAATTACCTCATAACACACATTTTAGTTAATTCATGAACAGCTTCATAACCACGATTAACACGTTGTGATATTAATGTTGAAAATTCTTCAAAATTAAATATCATAACAGCTTGTCCTGGTGATATTTTAATAACAGTATTATCATAAAAATTAGCTGAATTATTTAATGATACTGATTGTATAAATATTGATGATAATGAATGACATTCAGCCCATATTTCACCACCCATATAATGTAAATGTAAACCTTTACCAATATGTTTTCTAATTGATTCAGATAATGGATGACGACTTGGATTAATTAATTTACCAATTGAAAATCTTGATGTATTATCCATTGGATTTGAAAAACCATCAATAATAATACATTGTGAATGACTATGATGTACATCACCAACTCTTGTATTATATTCATAATATGCAATATCAGCCCAATTATCAAGTTCTTCATAAACAACTGGTGATATTTTTTGATAATTATTATTTTTTTTATTTATATTATCAATTGATGTTGTTGATGATGATGATAAACATTCACTTGGTGTATAATCACTATTAAATGATAAATAACCATCTGGTAATATTATACTATCAGTATCAAAATTACTATTTGAATAATATTTATCAACAATACTTGTTGATGATATTGTTTTATTATTATTATTATTATTTATTGTAAGATTATTTAATGATGTATATGATTGTTCTTGTTTATTGTATTTATAATTTATATAATTATCATTTGTTAATGTTGATTCATTAACATTTAATGTGACATTATTACCATCATCATCATCATTATTATCATCAATGTCATATTGATGTACTGGTACCATTATTGGTGGTATTGTTATTTTATTCCAATGATATGGATTAATACATATTTTTGTGTTGTTTATATTTTTATGTGAATATTGACAAATATCAAGTGGCTTTAATTCTGATTGTAATTGTAATTCTGGCCATCTCCATATTTGACTGGCAATAACATGAATATATTTTTCATCAAATTGACTTGTTAAATTATCAATTTTATCAATTGTTATACAATTATTATTTTTACCAGGATATTTTAATACTTTTATTAAATCATTTGTGCTATTTTTATTTTCAATATTTAATGATTTTATAATTATTTGAATTTTTTCTAATGTTTGTTCATCGTTTTTTTTATTTTCTCTTAGATCAAATAATTTATTAATATCACGATTTTGTGATGGAAACCATTTTTTTATTGACCACGACATTATTTATTTCACAATATATTTTATAAATACTTTTTTTTTTGTTGGTTTTTATATTTTTTTTCTATTAAATAGATTGAGTTGTTTTTGAAAGGTAAATTTAACTGTCGATTAGGACTGGTCACTTGTTACTGAATGAAAAATAAAGTTTGTATTTTAATCCTATGAAAACACACACACACAGTGTTATTTTGTTTTTCTATTGTGTTGAAAATATTTTATTTTTAATTTAAAAACATTAAATTATTTTTGTTATTTTTATATTTCAAGAAAATATTTCTCGAAAATATTACAGTGATAAATAAATATTTTAATTTCATTCAAGGTTTTATTTATTTATTTATTTATTTTTAATATTAATTTTAAATATTTACAATAAAATTTTTCTTTTAAATTTGTGGATTTAATAACAATGAATATTTTTATTTTAAATAATAGAAATAAATTTTCTTTATATAATTTAAAAATTTGAAATTTACAATTTATTTATTTAAAATTATTATTTTATCTCGTATTTTGATGATTATAAATAAAACATTTTCATGTCATTGTTGTTTAAAAATCTTATTATATAAATAATAATCAAATCCAGCATTAACAATTTCGCGGATTTTTTTAAATATACTTTGATTATTTTAAAATGTTTTAAAAAATGGCGAGCAAAACACAACACAACACACACACACATACTCGCACACAAACGTCAATACTAAAAAAAACAACTCAACAATCAACACAGATTAAACTACCATTATTAACAATAAAATAAAAAATTAATCAAAATGTTTATAAAACCTTTCAAAGTAAAGTCCAACAATCAATTAAAAGGAACAGAAAGGTAGTTTTTAAATTAAATAAACATATTAAACTAGGTTATGTTTTCATTATTTATATAAAAAAAAAAAAAAATACTAAAATAATTGATAAATAAACAAAAAAATTGAATAATGAATATTATTATTTTACAGAAAAAAATTATGTGAAGATGTATTAATTTCATTTCCAAATTTATCTGATGCTGATGTTCAAGCTTTAATACCAAAAAAAGAAACAATAAGTTCAATGAAAATAATAACCCATGGTGGTGAATTATGTAAATTATATTGTGTTGCTAAAGTACCAATGTTTTTTCAACTTGATCAACCAAATTTACAATTATTTCCAACAATTTATACACTCTGGCAACATCCAGATTTATTATATTATTATACAACATATCCACCAGTTGTATCAAAATTAGCAAATGGTGCACATTTAATGTTACCTGGTGTTGTTTTAAATGGTCCAACAACAATAAAATCATATGGAAAATTAGAAAAAAATACACCAGTTGCAATAAATACTGATGATAATAAGGTATATATAGTCCAATATCATTAATATCTAGTTTTAAAATCGCAAATAAACTTGACAATTTACATTATTAATATTATTTTTTAGGCAGCTGTTGCTGTTGGTGTAACATCACACTCATCAGAAGAAATGTACATGTGTGGTGGACGTGGTAAATGCGTTGATGTTATTCACGTTATTGGTGATGCATTGTGTCAACTTGGTAAACCTCCAACACGACCACAAATTGATGATAAATCAGATAATCCAACTGTTAATGAAGACTCAACGTCAGATATTGTTGAAGATTTAAATACAGCTGCCATAGATGATGACATTAATGATAATAAAAATGATGATATTAATGAAAACAATATTGTAACAACACCACCAGAAATTAATAATCTTGATCCAATCAAAGAAATGGATAAATTACTTGAATATTGTTTTTTAAAAGCATGTAAAATTTTTAAAAAGAATGATCTTCCAATTTTAAGTTCAAGTTTTTTTAAAAATCATTTAATAACTGCATGTCCATCAGATCAAATTGTTGATGTTAAAAAATCAAGTTTTAAAAAATTATCAGCATTTCTTGCTTATATGGTATCAAAAGGTGTTATCAATACAACAATTATTAAAGGTGTTGAAAGTATAACACAAATTCAGGTAAATTAATATTTTAAATAATGAAAAAAAATTATATTTTAATAAAATTATTTATAATTTTTATTATTTTTAGTCATTAAATCCATTGATAAGGGAACTTGTTATTAATGAAACAGCTGAACCATCAAAACCAGTAACTTCAAATACTCCAGTTGTGTCTGAATGTTTTCGTGTTACTGCTGATGTACTTCCAATACTTTCAAAATTTGGATATGAGTAAGCATAAAGATAAATAATTAACAAATATTATTATCAATAATTTATTGTTTGTTTTTTTTTAATTTTAGAAAAGGTGATGTAATGAAACGTGTAGAAATACGTAAATGTTTTATGGATTATGTTAAAAAAGAAAATCTTCAAGATGGAAAGTAAGAGTTGAATTTGTTTATTTAAATAATTATTATTATTCATATATTGATATTAATGTTTGTTTTTTTTTTTGATTATTATTAATGATTGAAGAATGATGAATATTAATCCTCAACTTGCTGGTACATTACGTACAAAAGAAAATGTTTTATCATTGACAATGGAAGATGGAATTAATAAATTTATTGGAAAAATGACACATACACATGAAATAACAGTTGGTAATACGACATTGTTGCATACTGGAAAATTAGAACCAATTGATATAACAGTAACAACAAGATGTAACAATAAAAAGGTAAAAATTCATTATAAAATTTATCAGTATATTGTTTAAATGTATTTGTTAATTAATGTTATTTAATTTTTAGGTTACTCTTATTAATAATTTAGAAACTTTTGGAATTAAACTTGATGAATTTAGTAAAGAATGTCAAGGTATTGGTGCAAGTGCAACAATAACAGATGTACCTGGTAAAAAAACACCAAATGTTCTTGTTCAAGGAAATCAAGTTCTATATGTTTATAAATTATTAACTGGTAATTATTATTAATATTATTAATTATATAATTATTAACTATCTAATTAAATTAATTTCTTAATTTTATTTTCAATAGAAAAATATCGTATCAACAAAAATCATATTAAAGGATTGGAATTTGCACCGAAAAAAAAAAAGTGATAAAAAAAAAAAAAAAAAAAAAANAATAAAACTTGCCAACAATAATTATCTGATTTAAAAGATAAAAAAATTTTTTTTTAAATAAAAATTAATAAAAACTGACACATTTTATGATAATTTAATTTATATAAAAAAAAAAAAAAAAAGTTTTATGACTTGATAGTTATAATTCTATGGACATTGTAAAAACTATATTTTAAATTGTTAAAAAGTAAGTATGCTGACATCACTCAAAATGTGTCTGTTAAGATATAAAAGTTTAACGAAACAAAGTTAATATTTTTTTTTGCAAGTTATTGTTTTATAAAACTTGTGTTAAGATTATGATAATACTGATGATACACACAGTAAAGTATCATAGTTAATTCAATAACACAGTTAAAAAAAAAAAAGATAATATAAGTTTAAAAAAAAAGGAAATTTAATAAAAAGTTTTATCTTTAAAATATTGAATTAAAATTACTAAAGAGTAGAAAATCTTAATTGAGTTATTTTGAGGTCGATGAAAAGGTGGGTCTTAATAATATAGTCTTGTGGTTGTACTTGTAAAATTTTACATTGCACACGATGATAATATGGGCAGGGTGGTTTACCGAAATAAACCGAAAACCAACGAAATCATACGAACTTAACTTGTAATAATAATTTGTTTGCGCGCCAGTCGACAGTCTTTCGTTGTTACTCATTGTGCGAGCTTCAAATATAGGGGTTAATATTTTTCAGGGGTTAATAACTTAGGGGGGGTTTTATTGATATACATAAAAAATAAAAGTAAAACAGTGATTTAATTGTAAAATTAATTATACAATTTTTTAAAAATATTTATTATATATTTGTGATTATTTGAATATTTTTTATTATAAAAAAAATGTCACGTTATTTATCATGTCAGTGGTTAAATTTAAAAAATAATAAATATAACGTACAAAATTGTGAATTAAATACGCGCGATATTCAATACCACGTGGAGTTATTCCTCGTGTTTTTCAGTATTATTATACTTCTTATACCCAGTAAGTTTAAATATATATTTTTATTAATTAGTAATTTTTTTTTTTTCAATTTTTAATAAATAAATAAAGGTATAATCATTGAGTATATACTTTTTTTTAGAAAATGTTTTATTGATAATTAAAATAATGCTAAAAATTTTATATAATTATTTATTATTTTTTTCAAAAAACTAATGTCAGTCCACAAAAAAATTGAGCAAATGTCAAAAAGCTTGAAAATTATTATCATTATTTTTTATCTTTATATTATCTAAAATGGAACACAAGTTTCTGTTATATTCCGGGCAAAGAAGACAGTTGTATTTTATACAAAAGAGGTCAAACCAAAATTTTCATTTAAAACTTTAAAATTAGTTCAAATATTATAATAATAATATTGTTCTATTTATTTATTATCATAATTGACTTTTGTTTTTTTCTTTAAACAAATTTTATCATTTAAATATTATATTTTTATGTTTTTTAGTATTTTAAATTTTTGTAAATACATAAATTGTTTAAGTTAATATTTTTACACATACAGTGAATACCACAAAACAGGTATTTTGACTTGTGGAATTTAGCTAGATACTCGAAGTATTTTATAGCACAATGCCAACAATTTTGTTATCTGAATAAAATAGCTAGCTAATAAACGCCGAGAGTGTATAGTAAAATGAAATTTACGTCATTCTTTATAAATATTATAATTTGAAAAAATAAATCATAAATACTTTTGAGAATTTAAATTAAATAAATTTTATTAATTAACAAATCAATTGATATTAATGACATGACTGTACAAATATAGATGGATATATTTTCTTTTTATTTTAAAAATTCAATTATCGATAGTATATAATTGCATTAAATAGATCATCCATAAAAGCAAAGAGTCAAATTTCTGGAATATACGACTTCTTTAACTTAGCTCACAATTTTATTTTTTATTTTACTTCTAATATTATACGTTATCAATTATCATCTCCAATTACAATGAAACCCAACAAACACATATAGTTAACTATCAATTAATTGAAATAATAAAATTTAATAACAATTATT
>MKYW01000058.1:721016-742857 GCA_015776835.1 Aphidius ervi
TAGGGTTTTTTTTAATTTTTACAATTTATTTTAATATCAATGAATTAAATTTAATTTCTGTAACATTATTTTTACTATTATTTTTGGTTAAAAAAAAAAACCCACAAAGAAACCCGTGCGAAGCGCGGGTATGAGCTAGTTATTAAAAAAAAAAAATCTTCATACATATCCGATCAATTAGCTAAGCTATAATTCTTACAATTTTTTTTTTTTTGTATTTATATAAAAATAATAATTTAAATCTAAACATAAAATCAATGTTACAGTATTTTTTTTTCCTTTTTTTATTTGATTTGTATAATTTTATATAAAAAATTAATCCATCAATATATCTTTTGTCTATGAGCATGTTATATTTTATTTATTATTTTTTTTTTTTCAGAAAAGTGTGGGTACAATTGAATTTTGTAAAAAAAAAATTTTATTTCTGTGTTAGATCATTAAAGTTTCTTGGAAAACTATATTTATAAAATTGTATATACAATGGATTTCAAAATTAAACAATAGATGTTAATTAATTTGGAAATTCGAAAATCAAAAAATATTGGACATGTATTTATCAGAAATGAGGTTGAATAATGTAAATGCAGTACTAATTGTTCAACCATTGATCAATTATATTGTGAATATAGCTGATGTTTATGTCTGATATTCTCGGGCATTTGTAATTCATCTAGTATATACATGTATTTCCATATATACATATATACGAGAAATACATAGAGACAAATAAATTCTGGTCACGCAACACAATGCAAGTGGTAGAAAACGTCTGAAACTTCATTAAGACGTTGCATTGTGTGTATTTGTATTCATTCAAGGTGTTGAAAAAAAATAAAAATAAATAAACATCGTTACATTAAAGATAAAAAAACATAAATACCATTTTAAAATTGTTTTTTCTATTTTTTCTTAAATGTATTTCTTAAAATAATTCAACTGATTTTCAATAAAAATTTTTAAAATAATTTTATTTGTATTTTTAAGATATTTGTTTGTTTACAGAAAAATGTTGATTCAATAAATTTTCAAAAATAAAAAAAATAATGTCATGAAAGAAATTTGAGTTACCATTTTTTTACCTTTTTTTTTTTAGCACTTGCGTTTTTTTTTTACCTTTAATATATGACACTATATATATGTATCATCAGGACAATACTGAAAATGTGAACAATAAGAAGACTGAATATAAAATTGATAAATGAACATGTAGATATATATAGAATATAGAATTGCATGAAGACAGTGCCAAGTAAAATTCAGCAAAGTATACAGTTGAAAAATGGAAAGACTTCGTCTTTACTACGTCAGCCTCTTTATCTCCGTTGAATACGATAACGTCGACGCAGCATTTTGCATGCCCACCACTCTGTGGTTCCATGCAGTCTTTTTTTTTACATCACACTCTCACTATATACCATTTCTCTTTTTCTCTATTTTTTTTTTTTCATCTTTTTATTCTATTTTCTTTTATATCCAGTGTATTTTTTCATCAGTTTTTTTATCATTCATCTAGATTTCTTAGAAAAAAAAAAAATAAATTATACACATTGCCAAAGTGCTTAAGCACCAAATCGATCAAATGAATTGAACAATGTGTTGATTTTTAAATCAAGTAGTATAGCTCAATGTATAATCAGAATGTCAAGTGATATAGATCAATAAATTGTCAGACATAATTTTTTTTTTAAATATTCATTGATTTAAAAATTCAATTGACTATGATTATTTGAATTGCAATTAATAATATGAGTTTTAAGATTTGATTATAATAATTCTAATGATGATAATGATGTTTTTTTTAAATTAAAAAAAAGTATAAACATATATAAATGTAAATTGAGTTGCAGATGAAAAAGTAGAAGAGAAAAAAAAAAAGTGTTATTGCTTTTTCTGGAAAATGAAAAAGACATATATATGTATTCACATACATGTGTATATATTATACTCATATGGAGACTTTTATTTGCTATTTTTTTTTTTTTTTTTCTTGTGGGATCTTGTCTTCATTTTCACTGTAGCCCTCTCATTTCTTTTTTTTTTTTATCTGTCCCCTCCGGGAGATACGTTGTACGTTTCAATTTGTCTTTTCCCACTTCTTTATGATGTAACTGCGCGCGGTCTCATTAGTCGTACAGGGGTCATAGAGTTCTTGGATAAGGGTAGACTATATTTTTGTCTTGCTTCAACTTAAAATTACCTGAACATTTTCTTTGTCGTTTTACAATCAAGCGTTTTCTCTGACGTTTTCAGCTGTGCCTTCACGTCTTACTAAGTCCAACCCTCTTTTCTTTTACTCTTCTCTATATATATACAATTCAAAAACCTTGGTTAATGGTGGTTATATCAAGTCTATGGATCCACAATATTTTTTTTTAATTTTTTTTTCTTGCAAACATTTGGATTTGTTTAAAACAACGTATACATGTATGAAGGCCCATGAATTAAATATTGTAAAGGACTAAGTCCACAAAAAGTCTTTTTTTTTTTTTTTTATCAGCAAAGTATTTTAGTATTTTATTAATTTTTTTGAAAAATTCATGAGAATTCATAGGAAAAATTAAATAGGAAAATAAAATATTTAATGATCTATATTAATTTTTATACTATAATAATTAAATTATTTAATAAAATAAAAATATTAACAATAATTTACTTGAGATATTGAAATAAAACCAAATTGTTTATTTTTAAATATAAAAAAATTCTTTACAATGAAAAATATATATTATTTACTATATTATACATTTAAATTGAAATAATTAATTTGCTTGTGTATTATAATTACCATTGTATAATTAACTAAGGTTTATTTAATTATAATTTTGCATATTTCGATAGATTACTGACTGAGCTTTCTATATGAAAATTTCAATTATACCTTTGAATTCATGATTTTAAATTAATAATTATTATTAAAATTTTTAAAGCATTATTTAACAATTTTTTACTCATTCTTTATGTCATCATGTAAATGACACTACATCAATGCTATGATAAAATTATTAAAAAAACATTCAATAACTTGAATAAATTTATTCAAGTTTGAATCTTTTTCTTTTGCCATATATAAAATTAAGATTATTTTTTAATTAACCATACTATTCATGGTTGAATAATTCTGAAAACAAAATAATAATATACAATTTGAAAAATGAATAAAAAAAAAATATATACAAATGTTAGTATATTTCAAGTGTGTGTATTTACTTCACAGTAAATAATTCTGGTTGGTTCACCTGTCTCCAACGAGTTTACAGATGCTCATGACAGACTGGAATACGACATCTCATTTTCAATGTGTACGATATACTCACATTCATATATGCACTTATATATATTGTGCATAGATACACATACAACTAAAATCATCCTACATCTTCATTATAATAATAATAATAATATCACAGATGCGATGCGTAAAGGAGATACGACCGCACAAAAGACATAGATAATATCACTTTAAGCATCAAGAAGTATATGCCTTTTATAAACTTTTTAGACCAATTTGACATCAAGGAGACTTGTTATGAGCAATTTATCTAGACTACTTAGAACTATTTTTTTATTAAATACATGTATTTTTTTTATTGAACACAGTATAATACTCTCAAATGGAAAAAATATATCAAAAGTAAATATAAAAAATTATCTTAAATATATATTTTAATTATACATTGAATATTAATATTATATGAACATATATGAAAAGCTTTTATCTTCAAATTGAAATTTAATTTATTTCTAATAAAATTAATTTATATATATTTTTTTGATTAATATTATAATATTTTTTAGAAAAATAAAAATAAGTAATAAATTTACTTGAATTATTATATTATTTTTATATTTTTAAAAGTATATTTTGTGTTATTTTGAATTGTTAGAATAAAAATTATTTTTTTATCACTAATTTAAATTTTATTTTTTCAGTGTTTTATTATTTTTTGTCCTGTTTTTTTTTTTTGTTTTTATTTAAAAAAAAAAAATACTATTTTAATTTCATTATATATTTTTTTGTTTTTTAGTGTTAAATTTCAAAATTATTAAAAATATATAAACAATGTTGTATTTTAATTTTTGTAATATATCAGTTTATTGTTCGATGATTATAAAGGTAAAGTAGATTAATGGACAATGTGATAATTTTGCTTCATGTCCACATTGATATTACAATATAATCATTATATTATCAGAAAATAATGATTATATTAGATCGTTAATACTAAAATTAATTTATAATAATAATTATTAAAAAAAATTTGTTAAATTAAACTTTTATATTTTTCAAATTATATTCATGATTATTTTTCTTTGTTTATTTTATTATTTTTCAAAGCTTTTTAAATAAAAAAAATATTCTAGAAATTATTCATTAAAAAAGTTGTCGTTATTATTTTTTTGTTTTATTTTAAATATATATAAAAAATAATTGCATGGTTTTTTTAGTTTTATAAACTTTAAAAAAAGCTTTGAAATTGCGGTTAATATTAATATTTTAATTGCAATATTTAGTTTTATTTATTTAATTTTTTTTACATTTCAATTTTGCTTGGTTGTTTTTTTTTTTTTTCATTCTAATTAGTTTGTTAATTTTTTAAAAAGAATTACCTTCTTAATGAATAACTTGAGATTAAAAATGGCTTATGTCAATTTAATCTTAATAATCTACTTGAAATACATTATTATATACATGTGAAACACCGCAAGTGTTATTTATTGATCGCGTGTCAATTGTGGGGTTGGTAAATTCACACTTTAACAAAATTATCAACGAGATTGTAATCTCAAGTATATTTACTATCGATAAACACGTGTAATTATATATTTATATTATTTTAAAATCAAATGAATCAATTTTTAACAGTTTAATTTACAAATCTAAAAATATGTATATTTTTTTTTTCAATTATATATAGTATTATTGAAAGTATCATACAATTAAAATTAGTTGAAAGGAAATTTTCTTTTTTCTACTTTTTAGTTTGGCGAATCGATTTTAATGAGTTTTAAAAAATAGAAAAAAATACTTTAAGATATTAATTTAAATAAATTATATATTTAATAAAATTTCTAGATAAATTATATATATTTTTTTTTTTGTTTTTGACAAGTGAATTTTCACTAAGCTTAGTAAATTAGTTGAAGCTTGGACGTTTTACGGATATAGTACTTCTAGGAGTTCCGAAGTAAAATCGATCCAGAGGTGGAGTCTCCCGAGGGTAACTTCGGTGGTAACCTCTGTTTTCCGACGAGTATGGGGAAACCAACTAACCTAACGAGGATGAAAGGCTCTACGCGAGAGTTAACTATATAGAAAGCTTTATAAAATATATATATATAGCTATAGTAAATACATTTGACGTATAAAAGCTCCAACTACACAAGGAGCGTTTCAATTTTCTCTGGTTTTTTATATGAAATAAAAATAAAATATAAATAAAATAAAAATAAAAACCAAATATATACATTAAATTTAAGATCGATTACAATAGTATTTTAAAAATAAAATGAAAATTTATTTATCAAATAAAAAAATAATGATTGATTTTGTATAGAAATCATGTTACTTGAATTTTTTTATTTCATTTTAGATAATTTATTCAATCAAATATAAAATTTCGTAGAATAAAATATAATTTTAATAAAAATGATTATTCTCAGTATAAATAATTGAAATATTTATGATGATTATATCAAAAATTAATTAATAAAAATTATTATTACATTCTCACTAATTTTTATCAAAATTTTATTGCAATTATTTTATGGAATAATTTAATTATTTTTATTGAATTGTTTTTTATTTTTTCCTTTTATAAATATATTCTTCATTTTACACATTTACAAGTAGATTTAATAAATATTAATCAAATATTTTTCTTTGTGTTAATAAATATTGAAATGTTCTTCAAAACATAAACTTATGAATTGAAAAAATTAATTTATAATATCAATAATAATTATTCTGACAATAAATTTAATAATATAATATTTTTTTTTAATGTACCACATTAAGCCCAGTAAAAATGCATACACATAAAAATCGACCTTAATCTTTAACCATCCACTACTGGCTCTTATCCCAATGTTGAATATGATTTTTTTTTTTTTTTTTCAATTATGGATTGAAACGATTTTCAGAGTGATTGAAAAAACCTTGTTCTGAATATCGATTTAAATAATAGTTGATAAAATTAAAAAAAAAATTCAATTCCCCTTTCCAATTTAATGGTAATTTTTATTTCAATGATCGTATGTCATATTAATTTTATTCATTTTTTTACGTATACATATAAAAATCGATATAACCGAAATATTAAAAAAAAAAAAAAAACTAATAATATTAATTATGAAAAAATATAGAGAGAGAAAAATAATGACAATATATAAACAATCATTTTTTTATTAAATTTTTTAGATTTGATATTTGATAACTGAGAATATACAAAGCTTATAGTAATAAGTTATTTTAAGTTATTTTAAGTTTTTTTTAATTTTTTTTTTTTGTAAACCACCCCTTGATATCTATATCAACTGTCCCGCAAGCGGAAAGATTACAGATTTCAATAGTTATTAGTAATAACTATTGAAATCTGTAATCTTTCCGCTTGCGGGACAGTTGATATAGATATCAAGGGGTGGTTTACAAAAAAAAAAATTAAAAAAAAAAAACAAAATGAGGGTTTGTTAGAATAGGTGGGAAGAGAGCCGGCAGGCTGCCATCCGACAACCGGTATGATCGTGAAGAATAGAGAACAATGGAAACAATACATAAAAACGAGAAACTTGGTTTGCATTGTTATATATACAGACAAGGATAACTGTATATAATATCAGTCTGTAAAGTGAGTAAGTGATGTATATATGTATATCAAAAAAATTTTAAATAAGAGAAAAAAAAAAAAATATATATATATACAGGCGTGCTTTCTCGTTGAATGAACACATGCAAGATGGTAATTGTAAACCACCGGATGAACAGTAGACTTGTCGCATATTTTTTTACCTTATTTTGTCGTTTAATCAAAATTTTTCATTCAATGATACTTGTTATTTTTCATTTTTAGATTAAAAAATAAAATAAATAAATAACAACATAAAATAATAATAGCCCATAATTTGTCAGAAAAATATATATATATATTAAATTCAAGAACATAGTTATTATTTTATTATATATACTTTTTTTTTTTATTCTTTAACAGTATCGTTAAAATTGAAAAAATAAAAAAAATAATAAGTTGAGTCTTTTATTATGATAATAATTTATCAGAAAAATAGGAAAAAAAATTAATTTTTTTTATAATAAAAATAAAAGTAAGAGACAATTGTGAAAGTAAATTATAATTTAACAATTTTACTTATCTTTATAGTGAATAATAAAGTTTTAAAACTAAATCGATATAACATCGTCATTAGAGGTTCATCGTTATCTGTATATATACTGTCGACCGTAGATTTCGAATCTCGTTAAGCTTTCTCCAGCATACATTGCAACTTGTCAGTGTATCATCTCTCATATACCTTCCCTTCTTCACCCAACCCAACTACCACCCTATTTTATCGCCAAAACTCTGTCCTTTCCTATCCTATTTGCAACTTTTAGTTACACACTTTTCAAGTATATATATATTTTTGAAAATATACTTGCACAAAAGTTTTCACTACTTTATGGTTAACTGAAAGATATCACATCGTAATATACTTGCATAAACTTTGACGAATATAATAAAAAATTTTCAAACAAGTTTTATTATATTCACTCACATTATATAATATATAACAATATAAATTAAATAAAAAAAAAAAAAAGTCATATACTCTAATAATAGTTTATTTGAAGATAAAAAAAAAACATTGAAAAAACAAAAAATATATTATTACATTATTGTATGTACAAACAAAAAGTCAATTGAAAAAATAAAAAAAAAATTAATTGTTATTTTTTTTTTTACAATTTACCAGTGATGTATAATAAATAATCAATGAATATTGTAATATCAGGTTCAGGGGTTTTGGCTATAAAGTGTTTTATAAAACAAAGAATAAAAAAAAAAGTAAATAAAAAAAAAAATTGTACAGAGTAGTGTACTATATATAATATGCTATGACGATATGGTATGCACACTGTGTTTACATACTGAGCTTAAATGTATTCAGTGCTTTTTCAGCCAGTTCCCATTACATAGTATTTTTCACTAAGGTTTAAATATATATATACAAAAACTAACATCAGTCTTTTGAGTGTTTGCCAACTAAGCCCCTAGCTCCTGTAAACTTCATTTATAATATTTTATTTTTATTTTTTTTTTTCAATTTATCAACCATTTTTTAAAAAATTTATGCATCTCAATTATTATTATTATCATTATTATTTAAAACGCTGAATATTTTAGATTTTAGTGGTTACGTTTTTTTTAAATTTTTTGTAAGTAGAACAAGTCAATTTTTGGTCAGGCATAAAATTAAAAAACGTTAAAATATATGAAAAAAAAAATTATTTTAAAAAGCCAAGTGAAATGTTTTAATAATTAATTATTAATTATTAAAAAAATATTAATTTGTTTATAAATATTATATTGAAGTAAAAAATTTATTAATTAAAAATATGAAAATATTTGAAATAGTTGGGAAAATAATTATAAATAATTGAAAAAATAATGATTATTATTAATTTTTAGTATTTATAATTTTAAATGATATTAAAAAATTGAATTTAAATTGAATTTTACTTAATAATTTCAGATTGTTCAGCTTCATATGAGATGCAAGGACCAAATTTTGTTGTTGAACCACAATCAAGAGTTGAATTTACAAATGTCAATGGTGGAATTGTTGATTGTACTGTTAGAGGTAATCCAGAACCAACAGTTGAATGGTTGGGTGCTGATGGTGGTGGTGTTGCAACAATACCAGGTATAAGAATTGTTTATGGTAATGGAACAATACATTTTCCGGCATTTGAAGCTGAGGCATTTCGTCAAGATGTACATTGGGCAATTTATAAATGTACAGCAATAAATAGTGTTGGTGCTGTTGTCAGTAGAGATGTCACTGTACGAGCAGGCAAGTGTATTTTTAAAAAACAATTCATTAGCAATATTAATATGTCAATTTCAATTTTTTTTTCAATTAAATATCGATTTTTAACTGATGATAATTGAGTTTTATAATTAACATATATTAACTGGTTCTATTGAATAAAGTTTTTTCGTTTTTTATATATTTATTTTTTCTTTTCTTATATTTTTTCTTGATCATTTTTATTTTTTTTTCTCATTGGTTCAACAACTTTCAAACACTTGAATCAAAATTATTTTTTCAAGTTGATTCTTCAAGAAATTCACGACATGAATATTGACAGAATAATTGAATTAATTTTAATTTTTGCTCTATTTTTTTTTCAATTATTATTTCTTACTTTTCCTATTGTCAACTGCAGAATAAATTTAAAAAAAAATAGAGTTCATGTTTGTTAAGGAAAAAAATTAAACAGAACAAACTGTCACACAACAGGTAGCAAAAAAAAAAAAAAAAACGAAATAATTTATGCTGCATAAATTGTCAATAAAATTAACAATATTTTTCTATTAAAAATAAATTCAAGCTTTAATAAAAAATAAAATCCATTGATAAATTTATATATTATATATATTTCAAAATATCATAATAAAAATAATATTAAAATACTTGTTTTTGTTGAAAAATTATTTTTTTGAATATAAAAAATAGTAAAACATTTCTTACGAAAAAGTTTCTTTTTTATTTTACAAGTTGTATATAGTACTAAAGTAAATTCAAGCTATTTACCATGTTACTTGATGCATTATTTTTATGTTTTACTATTTTTTTTTTGTCTATGTTTCATTCGAGTATTCTGCCAGACAGTGTCATTCAAATGTTTCATTGAACAAAGTAGTTTTATATGATTATTTTATTTTTTTAAAATTCAATAATATAAATTTATAAATTTTTTTTTCAAGTAAAATGAAAAACTTTCTTGTAGACACGTTATAATAACAATTGAAAATTCAAGAAGAAAAAAAAAAAGAAAATAAAATCACAAAACTTTATTCACCTTGGTAAAATATATAGGTATTTCTTATTATATAATATCTATCTCTTCGACGGGGGAATAATAAACGAACCGGAAATTCCTTATCGAACTAACGCTCTCATAAATCATAGCACGATGAACATAACTTTTACCTTTTTCCAATTTTTATATATATATAATAATATATCCCAAGTATATAACATCGTCAGCATATTTTACTCGTCTTATATATATTTTATTTTAACCCCAAAAAGGCAATCAAATCATTTTTATCTAGCTAAAACACCTGCAGACTTTTTCTTTTCTTAAAAAATAATTTTTCATTTGTATAAATAAAAATATTTTCCTTAAAAATCCAGTAATATATTTAAATTATAATTTTTTTTTTTTTATTTTACTTTTATTTTTAACAAAAAATAAGCAAAACTTTTTCTCAAACTTAATCAAAACTCGTTTATAAAATTTTTTTTTTTTTTATATATACATATATACTTTTCAAGATTTTTCGTTTTAGAGATTTTTTGTGATATATAAAAGTTTGAGGTATAGTTATATCAAAAACCCTTGACAGCCATATACATATATATACACCTGAGAATCTAGATTCTCTGCATATTTCATGGTTTGTAAATATTACTCGTTGAGTAGAAAACGGCTGGTGGGTTTATGCCTCGCCGGTTTATCCGCGGGTTTCGTTGCACCACGAGTAGCACAGGGTACACCATACAATATATATATACACATAAAATACGTAATGTACAAAAAGCGTAGAAACTCACAGACTTTTCTACTCATTCTATTCTATTTTTTATTATTTTTTTTCTCTCATATTTTTTGGCCTTTCGTATAATTCTGTCCTTTATTTTCCTCATATTTTTTTATCTTTTATTTTTCCACTTTCTCCTCATTCCTTTGGGCAACCTTAGCGACCCTCCTTCCTCCTTATACCAACCATTCTAGAGTCTGAGAGCCTCACTCCGTTGACTCTTGAAACGAGCTTCCAAAACCAAGCTTATATATATATATAACTTTATATATAATATACACACACATACACCACACACAGTGCATACTCAGACCTGCCTTGCTTTTGCTTTACTTTGCACTCCATTGATGTATATACATATATATATATATATAAACACGTATTCCTGGTACCAAAATCACCATCACATTCACTATACAAGCAAGCAAAATGCCAGCTATTTTTTTTTCTCTCTCTTCACCATTACCACCATCTCATTACTAACAATATTGTACATAGATATATATATACATATTGCATTTCACCATTTTCTATTTGTCACTACAGCTCTGTGTGACATCTCACTTGTGTACTCCAACACTCTTCATCTCTCTTACTCTCTGTATCTAATATATATAGGAGAGAATGAGCCAGATTGTTGGGTTGAACTTCTTGTTCTTGACTATAATACCTGTCGAGGTTTCACCAATTGTGGAAAATATGTTTTTTTTTATTTTTTTTCTATATATAACCTTTAACATCATTATTTATAACACGACTTTCAGTATTGAATAAAAATTTTACAAATTGTTATATAAAAAAGAATAAAAAAAATAAAATATTTATATATACAAGAAAATAAATTGAAAAGAATTATTGTTGTTTATATTTTATTTACATTGATTCAAGTTATGTAAAAGTACTATTTAAATTAACAAAATTATTAAGTTATATATAAAGTTTTGAGCTGTTTAATAATAGTGTATTATTAATTTAAAATAATAAATTAATTATATTTTTAGTATTACAAGGGTTATAATCTATTATCTGTCAGTTTAGCTATTAATATGTATTTTCAAAGGACACCTGTGTTTGACATTATAATCAATATATTATGCATGCATTTTCAGTGGTTAACCAGCGTTACGACCCTGAAGTCCAAAGTCTGGGTGGTTTCCTGAGTAACAATGTACTTATGCGATGCAATGTTCCTAGCTTCGTGCGAGATCACGTGACTGTTACATCTTGGCTTCAAGAACCTTCATTTAATATTTATCCATCAATTGTGAGTGGTACGTATAAATTATTTAATTGATATGAAAAAAAATTATTTTCTTCCTTTTTTTTTTTTTTTAATTTTACATTTCATCATTAAGAATCCATATATTTTTACAAATATAATATTATAAAAAAAATAAAGGATCAAATTAAAAAAGAATTTATATTTATATATAAAATAAAAATTTTTAAAATTCATAAAGTTGTTTTAAAGTTTTTTATAACTAAGGTTTTACATAACTTTGCTTAAGGGTTTTTTTTTCTTTTCATTCTCGGAACATAGTTAATAAAAATTAAAATAAATAATTATTTTATATTTTTATATTTAATTATTTATTTTAATTATTCAATTTTATTATTTGATTTTATAAAAATTATTTATTCATATTTTATTGATATATAGCTCAATTTATATTATATAATTTTTTTTTATTAAAATTTTGTTTCTATTAATTTTGATAGTCACATTATATTATAACATATCAGTGATATTTTAACATGTTAATATATTCATTTAGATGGTAAATATCACATGCTACCAAATGGTGATTTGATGATAATCAATATAACAAGAAGCGATGCTCAAATGACATATCGTTGCAGAACACATCATCGTTTGACACAAGAAACACTTGTCAGTAGAAATATTGGACGTGTACAATTAACTGGTATGTATCCATATATTTTTAAATTAAAAAAAAAGTTATTTGCTTCAAATCAAAATAATAAATAGAAAATTAATAAATAAATGGAATTATTAAAAAATAACAACTGAATGCTTTAATTATAATAACAATAATTAAAAGTATATACATCAATGAATAAAAAATTGTTTATAATTACATAAAAGTCATTGAAAATTTGTACTTATCTAAAAACAAGTACAAAATTTCAAGTGTAATTTATAAGCTTAAAAAAACAAATAAATGATTAATTGATATACGAAAAAATATTGAATAAAAAAAAAAATTAAAAAATGAATAAATAAGTGTATCAGTATGTATTTCATGATATACAGTATGTCACCAATGATACTCGTCAGTGCATTTGTAAAATTTGGTTTAGTAAGTACGTTGTCAACTCGTCTGAAGCGGCACGCGAATCTCTTGAGTATAGCATGGAAGCAAGCGCATCGTTAGTTAGCCAGACTCAAGAGGATTCCGCCTCTTTTTCTCTCTATCTCTCTTTTTAATTCCATCTATCTCTACACGTATTTATGCGTATCGTTTTTTTTTTTTAACTCTATCTTGCTCATCCTTATTTTTTAACCCCTTTTTTTTTAATATCATCGTCTTGTTTTCTCTGTATACTCTTCAGGACCACTTGAATGACATTCACGCTCGGGCACGAATCATATTTCCTTTGCCATCAACCCTCAAACTGGTTTACTCAACATCAAAAAGTTAACCCCTTACCATGAACAAGCACGATCTCATATTTATATATAATATATATATTTTTTTGCTATACAATAATGAAACAAAAAAAAAAAAAAAAACCAAAGAGAAAACCAAAAAAATGCAGTAAATATAATTCGTATAATTTTAGTTTAAATTTTAATAAAGTTTATATTTTAAATAAAAGCATAAATATAATTTTACAATGCTTTTTGATGATTGTATATAATAAAAACTTTGTAGATAAATTTCATACCACAGAGAGTCAATGAATGATCAAAACAAATTCAAAGTGCCATTAGTTGAGACTGAGCTTTTACTGTCAAACAGACATCACAATATAGATATATTTGTTGGTTCTTTGTATTGTCTAAGCTCAACTAAAAAAATAAAACTTTACACAATAATAATAATAGTAATAATAATGAATAAAAATACATCAAAGCAACGAATGTATAAAAAAGCAAAACAAAAAAATTTTAAATAAAAGTTGTAACGTTTGTGGTGAACATTGAAAAATATTTTCAACATTGAAAAAAGAAAAAAAAAAGATTTAAAAAATTTTCATTCATGTTTGAGATTGAATTTAAAATTCACTAGTTTTTTTTTTTTTGCTTATTTTTATTAATATATTGCTACTAATGTATGTGTATGAAAAAAAAAAAAATAAGTAAAAAATATTATCATGAAAAAAAATGTAACAACATTTTTGACATTCTGTCAGTTTTAATATATGTAATTAGGCATGAGTAAAAAATAAAAAAATAATAATTATTTTTCATTATACTAAACATGATCCAGTCTGACATATCTTTGCTTTTACTACTATTTTTTGACCCTACAATTTTCCATTAGGCGTGGTTTGTGCGTACAAGATAAATCGGAGAGTTACCCTGTCGACCTCATTCTTTTATTCTGTACATACCTCTTTCTCTATTTATTTCTATCTCAATTTTCTTGATGTTACTGTAAAAACTGCTCTCTTTTCTTATATAATACTTTACCTTTTTCTTTTATTTTATTTTATATATATATATTTTTTTTACCCTTGTCCTTTATTTCGCGGTCTATTTATGATGCGCTGTGAAAAACATTTCTCGTATATCACTGAAAAACTTATGTGAACTCATCCGTAGCAAGTATAAAAAATTTTTTTTTTTATTATTATTATTTTCTATACCTCAAGAGAAAAAGAAAAAGTTTGAAAAAACAAATGAAAAACATAGTGGTATATATATTAAAGAAGTCAGTTTTATAAATTGATGTCCAACTTTTTACTGTTGTTGTATAAAATTTTTGTAATGTTAAAAATAAACAGGAAAATTAATTTATTTTCACAACTATTAGTATTTTTTTAAATACTAATAGTCGATACATTAAATAGTAATAGTTATTTATTTCTTTTAATTTTTTTTACGTTAGAAAAAAATCTTTGAAAATATATTTTTTCATTCTATTACAGAGGTACGGGGTTCAACACCACCAATACTGAATGAAAAGCTGCTTACTATGTCAGGTCGCCTAGAGGATACTGTTGTAATACCATGTGTAGCATATGCAAATCCTCCTTCTACGAACAGGTAATATGCTGGCTTAAACAAATAACCATATCATACATGTTCCACTTTAATAAAAAAATAAAAAATAATATTAATCACAAAAAATTATTTTTTCAACTTGAAAAAAAAAAGAAACTAAATTCATAAAAAAAAGAAATCAAGGATTGAAAACAGAGAATTATACATTAAATTAGCATTCGATGAAAATAAAAAAAATTATACGAAAATGCTAATTATTTTAAAAATTTATGTAAATTAAATTTTACAAAAAATAATTTAACTTTTCTTATTAAAATTTCTTTTTTCGAATAATAATGCTCCAGAGATAAATATCATAAAAATATATTTTAAAATTTATTCAATAAATTTAATAATAAATTTAATTATAATTTAAAAAAAAAATATAATCTCATTAAATAATGTTGAATAATCATGTTGAGAAAAATTAAAAAAAAAATTAAAAAAAGAACATCATCAGCCGTATCAATCTCACGGTATTTCATTAAAGCTTTTGTGAGTATATCATTGAAATATATATATTATGCTAATGCACTAACACGTGCTTTCAACCAGAATGATCACGATTGTAAACCATATGGATAGTTGTTTCACACATCAATGAAAAGTAAAGTATTTTTATTTTACAAATATACACATGCAAACAATATACGTATTATAAATCTACAATAAACAAATACCCAAAACCATACACAAACAAAAATTAAACATCTATACTATCTTTGTACATATGTATAACATATACAAAACTTTACTGATAACAACATTTTAGAATGGGCAATATGCAAGCTGTTGATCAATTCATTCAATTACCAGATTTCTCTTTACTCTCTGAATGTGTATGTGTGTAAAACTTCTCTACACACTCTTTGTCTATACAAAATGCAAATTAATTTTGAATACTGTCAGACTGTCCGTATAATATGATGAATGTTATTATAATTTTATTTATTTGTAAAATATAATAATCAAAAAAAAAGAAACAACTATTTTTTTTTTTTTGTGTTTAACAATAAATAAATGATACGAAAATTATAATAGAATGAATCAAATGATAAATATATATGCTTAAACGAGATAAAAAAAAAAAAAAAATGAAAAAAAAAGGTAAACAAACAGACCACTGATTACAGAGAGACTGCTTCTGACAGCCCATCAAATATTCTGCATTTACGTTAACGTCGACGTCACAAGGTATACCGTTCTTGTGTTGTTCCAACCCACCTTTCATACATAGAACTACCCTTCTCTCTGCCAAGTACATATATACAAATATATTATATATAGTTTTAAACATATATATATATACATATATACATTATAAATATAGTACCCAACGGGCTTCCATAGAGTTGACTCAGTGAGGAGTTTGAGGGTTTGCTTCTACTACCCATTTTCAAACCACAAACTACCACAGCATCGTGTTGGCTTCCAACTTTCTCTCTATTCTCACACTACTTTTGTACCTCTTTATCCCCCCTTGTCATAGGTCTTCTCTATGTACCAAAATTTATATATATACTGTACATTTACTAGACTATGTATATACAAGCTTAACAAAACCAGATATATTTTTTATCTTCGTTTCTCACCAATTTCCTTCAGTAAATTCGATTATCCATAGATATACCATGAAAGTATTTTTTTTTTTACTTTTTTTTTTCATTATATTTTTTTATTTTTATTTCTACCGCAGAGTAAGCAATATCGAGCAAAGAATAAGAATACGAAAAGCATAGAGATAGCTGAAGAAAAATAAAAAAAAAAAAGAAAACAAGATAAAATGAAATAAATGTATATATATAGTAGTGGTGGTGATGGTGGTGGTGGTGGCGTACAGTGTAGAATATTACTGACTCAACCCCTAGGTCAATTGCCTCGGGAGAGTTAACTTGATCTCACTTCTCTTTTTTATCCCCGAACCTCTCTTACCCTTATTTTCCCAATAACCACCCACTCATTCTCATTAGTAAATTCAGGTGTGGTTATTTACTGGTATAGAAAAGTCATCCAGCATAAAACGCAACTTGGGAATCAAAGTTTTTTTTTCATATATATAAGTATTGGTGTGTCGATTGAAAATATATATATATATATCAAATTTCATGAAACAATTTAATATAAAATTATTTATACAAGTATGCGTACTTGTTGAAAAAAATACTAAATAATCATTTCACAGTATAAATATTATAATTATTATATAATTAAAATAAATTAAATATAATAATAATAATTATTATTAATTGAGACGATGTGAATTATTATTTTTTAAATATTAAAAAAAAATAAGAATCTTATTTTTACATAAATTAATTTAATTTAAAAATAATTTTTAAACTTATATTTATGTTTTTATAAATGTATAAATTTAAAAAATATATTCAAATTATATTTAAATTTTGGCATACAAATTTCAAATATATACTTTAAATATTTTTTTTTTATGTATATTTTTAATAATGCATTAATTTATGTATTATATATATTTTATATATATGTATTGTGCATACGACATATATATTATCTACATTATTGTATATAATAAAAGAGTTTGTACGTTCTATTTTTTATTTTTGGGTAACTGTTATGCGAGAGAAACAGTTGAACTACATTTTGGAATTACGGTATTCTCACCGCGTTTCTGCACTACTGTGGTAAATGTCCTTGTTATGTCGTGTGCAAAGTTAAAGTTATACATTTTACATGCACATTGTATACACATATACTATATTATGTATATAAAAGGAAGGTAAAGTTATATTCTGTCTCTATTAATACTCCAAACAAACAAGCACGATGCAAAACAGTAAAATTCATGCAATACACATTGTTTACCATTTGTTTTTCATGTTTTTTAAATATTCATTGAATTTTTTATTATTATTGCTTTATTTTTTTTTGTTAAAGATGGTATTTTCGTCGTGATCAACGTGAAGAACCAATTGATGAATTATCAAATCATTGGACAATGCATAATGGCTGTTTGACAATACAAGGTCTTCAAGAATCTGATGCTGGTTCATATATTTGTTCAGCAAGTAATCCAGAGGGTAGTGCTAATTTAGAAGTTAGACTTAGTGTTATTGCACCATTGAGTGTTCATGTACAACCATCAGTACAAACTATTGATCTTGGTAAACCAGCTTCACTTGTAAGTTAATATTTAATAATTTAAAATACATTTTTTTTGTAAGTTGATTGTCTAGTTTGAGTTTGAAAAATTCATCTACAACGTCAATAAAATATTATTTTTAAGGAAAAAAATATAAAGTTTCACAAAAGTCTTGCTAACATGCATTTTAACAATTTTTTTCAAATTTATTTTTTCCTATTTTTGGTGTATATACATAATTAACTATTTATTTATTTTTTTTTATTTTTATTTAATAAATAAAATATACCGTAATATTTATTATGTAGCTTTTTTTTTTTTATAAATAGAAAATAAGTTTTCAAACTGTTTCAAACTTTGTGAACGGATCACTCATACCCGGAGGGTCATAAAACAAAAATATATAGTAGAAAGTTTTTATGTTAATATTTTTGAAAAAATTGAATCATGTAAATAATTTTGTGTTAAATATAAATATATATACATACATAGATAATTGTTTTTATTTTTTTTATTTTGTAAATTAGATATCTAGTGAAAATAATATAACAGTATCAAAAATTTATAATAAATAAAACTTGATTATTTTACAATTCAAGACATGCAGTGCAAGTGGTTTTCCCCAGACAGCATTCTATTGGTTAAAAGATGGTCAGCCACTTCGTACTGGTGATCATATCAGNTTATATATCTAGTGAAAATAATATAACAGTATCAAAAATTTATAATAAATAAAACTTAATTATTTTACAATTCAAGACATGCAGTGCAAGTGGTTTTCCCCAGACAGCATTCTATTGGTTAAAAGATGGTCAGCCACTTCGTACTGGTGATCATATCAGTTTATTGTCACGTGATAAAATTTCAGTGAGTTCTGTCGCACGTGAAGATCGTGGTATGTATCAGTGTTTTGTCAGAAATGAACATGAAATGTCACAGGGAATTGCAGAATTACGTCTTGGAGGTAAATCTATTTATAAACTTATTGATACATTTTTTTTTTTAAATATAATTTATTAATTATACATTACTTGGCTATTGATGATAATAATTACATTTTTTTTTTATACTGTCATTCATCAAATACTTGTCATTGATTAAATAGATTTTTCGTCAATAGTCAGACGTCAATTGTCCTAACCACACATGTCGCATTTCGATTATGTATGATTTGTGTTTGCAACGAAAATAATAGTGATTGAAATCCTAGTGCTTTTCACATATGCTATTACTGGTAAACGTATGGAGTTACCGATCAATCAATAAACGATGAACTGTATGCTTTGATACTCTCTTTTAATATTGATGAAAAAAAAAACAATTTTTATAACGTTTTTTTCAATTTTTAAAAGTCAATATTTTATATTAATGGATATTTTAAATAACATTTAAATTTTAATAAAAAATTTCTATATTAATATTTTTTGTTAGTTTAAACATTTTTAAAAGTAAATACACTGGTCAATTTTTAATAAAAAATATAATATTTATCTTTTTATAATTAAAAATTTAATGAAAATATAATATTATGGATGTTTGTTTGTTTTTTTGTTTTTTTTTTCTTGATAATAATAATTGTATTATTTTTAAAAAATCAAGAAAAAAATAGTAGGTAAAATTTTATTGTATAAATTTAAATAGAAATAAAAATGTGAATATATTTATGTGGACTGACCTCTGACAATATAGTTAGCAGTCTAGATTTACATACGTTAACGAGGTTTTCGTGGTTTAACCAATGTTCGAAATGCCCCAAGCAACTTGGGTACTCATCCACTCTCTATGTGTGGTATATCTTATTCTCGTACTTTGCATATGTATACAATATTAATTTAAAATAAAAATAACTTTTTTTTTTAATACAGAATTTAAAATAAACATATTAATTATTTTATATTTAATTAATAAGTTTATTCAATATATAAATTAATTGCATATAATTTTGTAAATTTATATTCTTGGAAATAAATATTTATATAGATTTATTTATGAAAATTTAATATAATTTGAAATTTATTAATTAATTTGTTCACATTATTAATTTATAATTTCATTTTTTATTTTTAAATACAAACCAGCGAAAGTATATATAAATTATTTTTTTATTTTATATTGAAAATGTTGTCGTTAAATATGATGACAAAAAAAAAAATTAAAAAAATTTAAATATTCAATCATATAATATTAATTAAATATAAATTTTAAATTAATTTTTAATTTATTTATTAAACTGTTCATTAACTAAATTATTAACTTACTAATTTATAAAATATGTAATTTTTTTATTACAGAAATATCACCACAATTAGTATATAGATTTATTGAACAAACAATGCAACCAGGACCATCAGTTTCATTAAAGTGCAGTGCAGCTGGTAATCCAACTCCTCAAATAAGCTGGCTTCTAGACGGATTCCATTTGCCTCAGCATGATAGACTTCTCATTGGACAATATGTAACAGTCTATGGTGATGTTATATCACATGTAAATATAACATCAGTTAAATCAGAAGATAGTGGTGAATATCAATGTACTGCATCAAGTCGTGCTGGTGAAGCATCTCATTCAGCAAGATTAAATGTTTACGGTAACAAAATAAATATTTAATTTTAATTTAATTCATTATTCTATTTGTAATAATTAATTTTATTTACATAAATATAATAGCATAATTACATTAGAAAATTTACTTAAAAAAAAAACTTAATTTATAAATGTTTTTTATATTTTTTCAATATATTAACAACAATTTTTGATGACAGTAAATTTTTTTTACTCATTTATTCTATTCAATAAATTTCATCTAGTGAATCATTTTATCATAGAGCTTTATTCGACGGTTTCAATATGAATGGATTTCATAGTCTCGACAGTTTATTTTTATATTTTTTTTGTTTTTTTTTTTCTCTTACTCGTTTTATGAATATCAAAAAGAGATTTCAAGAGGATAAAAAAAAATGATGATAATCCTAGAATATTACGTGATGACATTGTCTGTATGATAACATTGTAAATTTTTTTTTTTTTTTTTCATTAATAAAGGATTACCCTATGTACGACCAATGCCTGCAGTATCAGCAATTGCTGAACAACAATTGCAAATTAAATGTCCTGTTGCTGGATATCCAATTGAGTCTGTAATTTGGGAAAAAAGTATGAATTATAAATTAATATTATTTGTTTACAACGTTTTCTTATTAATTTTTATTTAATTAATTTACAAGATGGCACAAAATTACCAACAAATATGCGTCAAAGAGTTGTTAATGGAACACTTACAATTGAAACTGTTCAACGAAATGCTGATCAAGGAACTTATACTTGTATTGCAAGAAATAAACATAATTATACTTCTCATCGTACTGTTGATGTTCGTGTATTAGGTAAGTTATTTTAATACAAAAAAACATATTTTAATTAATTGCGGGTTTACTAATGATAATATTTATATTTTTTATATTTACCAACTAATATTATACTCGTGAATTTACTGAGTGTAAAAATTATATGCGATCATTTGAAAGATACTTTTAAAAAAATTACTCAACTCTTGAATTACATGTGGTCTGTTGAAAAAATTAAAAATTATCAAAATCCTTTGATCTTTATTTTTAAATAAAAATATTAAAGTTCAAGAATCTATTTTTAGATTTTTTTTTTTTTTTTTT
>MKYW01000058.1:744961-765711 GCA_015776835.1 Aphidius ervi
CATAAAATACATCAATTAAAATAAAATAAATATACAAATATAAGTAAATAAACATTGACTGGCTTTTTATCATTAAAATTATTTTTTTGATTTTTTTTTTTTTTTCTAATTTAAACAAACTATTTTAATTAAAAAGTTGTTTGTTTATTTTATTTTTATTTTATTTTTCTATTTTTTGGAATGCTAAAGAACATATTTATCTTCTCCTTGTTGTTTATTGTTCTTTCAGTGCCACCCAAAATCACGCCTTTCAATTTTGCTCGCGATTTAAATGTAGGTGATCGTACAAGTATACAATGTGTTGTTGTTACCGGTGATCTACCATTAACATTTACATGGTTAAAAGACAATATTAAAATTGTCAGTCAAGATGTTGATATTAATGGAGGAATTAATGGAAATACAATAATATCTGTAAATGAACAGAAAAATATGGATACAATATGGGGTAATATGAAGATAACAAATAATCCAAGTGATACAATCAACATACGTCAATATGATGCATTTACAAGTGCACTTAGTGTTAGTACAATAACACCAGGACATAATGGTACTTATACCTGTCGCGTGACAAACGGTGCATCAACTGTCAAACATTCTGCACTTCTTCTCGTCAACGGTAAACAAACCGTTGCTTTTCTTTTATTTTTTTTTTCTTCCTTTTCCTCGTTTTTATTAATTATATTTAAAATATATTCTTTATTTAATGGCATTCCAATAAAATTACTCAATAGACAAAAGAAATTTTTCTTTTCATTTTAATTTTCATCATTTTTTTTTTTTTGAATATATTGATCCTCAATTTTTTAATGATATATTTATTATTATTTATATCGTTTTTCAATGGATCATATTATTTTTTTTTATCGAAAATTAATCTGTCCAATTTACTTGATGCATTCACATAATATCCATGAATATTTTATCATCTGTTTATATATCTATTCTATTTTTATTTTTCTGATTCCATCATTCAGTTAAAACTTAAAACTACAATATTTATTTCAAAATATAAAATTGCATGCTGAAGAGTGTCAAGAATATGTTTCATCAATGACAAATACATATAAAATAACTTACAGTTTAATAAAACTCAATGATAATATAAAAACTGATGGGACATTAAACTTGACATTTCTTTATGTTCAAATATATGCTTTTTCAAATTTATTATACTATCGTAAAAAAAAAAAAAATATATATATCTATTTATAAAATTTATGTTCAAAACTATATATTATGATGGTGGTTTTTTTTTTTTTTTTATTTATGCACGCTTTATATTTCATTTGCACGCTTTTTTGCACGGGTTCTATTTGCGATTAACCGCTAATTACACAAAAACACAATTAATAATATAAATATATAATTATTACAACACCATTAAATAATTAAACATACTTTATTAATTGAAAAATTAATATTTAAAACACATTACAAAATACATACATATACAAAATTAAACAATTATAAATCGTAAAATATATTTTCATTAAAATAAAAATATATGAAAATAATTAACAACAATTTATCAATAATCAATTTTACATCGACTGATTATTTAATAAGAAAAAAAAAATCATTCACAATCAAATAAACGTATTTGTATATTTTTTTTTTTTTGTCTCCCCATCTACATATATATTTTAATAATATGATCGCAACAAAATAATTCGTGTAGGAGTAATATTAAAAATTTTACGAATGATATTATTGATATAAATATTGATATGATATATGGCATATTAAATTAAAATAATTAGAAATATATATATTTAATTAATTGTGTCGTAATAGTATCTAATTTGGGTTGTTTATAAAATAAAATTGGGTAGTTAAAAATTTTTATATTCGATGGAAGTAATTTGTGTTTAATTAATAATTTTATTTACTCTTAAAATTTTTTTTAAGTATATATTAATATATATTGGTAATAAATTTGTTATATATTATTATTATTTTTTTATATAATCATTGTATTGCTAATTATTTTTGAAAAATTTAATTATTACTTTAAAAAATGTAGAATTTGTTTATAATATATTTTTTTTTCATGGAAAATTAATAGTAGTATTGATAATTATTGCTCAAAATTTGTTTTTAATTCTTGTTTTATTGTTTTATAATTGAAAAGAATAATAATTAGTTTTTTGTTTTTTTTTTATTAAATGTAAAACGTACAATTTCCAGTGAATTTTTGTTCATTATATTTGTTTAATTATTGTGTGGGATATCAATGAATAATGATATCCTAGTTTGTTTTGATATGTACTTGTTTTATTATTTATACTCGAAATTTCCGTATAACAGTACATAGAATATGAGGCTGTAATCGAAACCCATGATTGAATTTTCAATTAAAATATAAATTCAATTTAATTCCATTTTTTTTTTTTAAACCTTCTTTGCTGTTATATTATTAAAATATTTATTTAACAATTAACACTGTTAAAATATTTTTTTAACAATTAATTTTTAAATAAATTTCATGGAAAAATAAATATTTACTATTACTATAATATTATTTATAAAATAATAATATAATACAGTAAAATTAATTATTATTATTTTTGATTAATTAAAAAATTCACTGTAAATTGTAATATCACATTTAAAAAATTTTTATCTATTTTAAAAATTTATCTAAATATGCATTAATTAGATGTTATTATTTGCAAATAAAAAATAATAATAAATAAAATTATTGTATATAAATAAAGTTTTTTATTTTTAAATTAATATAGTAAAAATTTTTTTGATAATTATTAATTCATTTGGTAAGTAATTAATTATGGTAAAAAAAAAAAACGTTGTGCCTCAATTCCGAAAAATTTCGTGTGGCATTAATTTAGGGATTCTATAAGTATTTATCATTTATTTATTTAATTTTTAAAAGCGTAAAAAAATCTATTTGCGTGACAAGCAATAATTGAAATTAATATTAAAATATGAAAAAAATTAATAATTAATAAATGTTATTATAATCGTGATAACGGATATTTTGATAATATGAATTTTCTATTATATTGTTTATTATTTATTTTTTTATTTTGTTATTATTAAATATCGTATGAAAACCACCCGTTTGTAGTTCCACCCCGGATATCACCATTTTTTTTCGAGCGAGGTGTTATGGAAGGAATGAGGACACAGCTTATGTGCTCGACAAGTGAAGGAGATCAACCATTCAATATCACATGGCTAATGGACAATCAACCAATTCATATTAATAATGATAATATGGATTTATCATTGGAAAATAATAATAATGAAGGAAGCAACATACAAATAAGCAACTATTCACCATTTTCAAGTATACTCACGATAAATAGTGTCAATGCAAGGAATAGTGGAAACTACACATGTCAAATCAGCAATATTGCTGGTGTTGTTGAACACATCGCAACCCTATCGGTTTTTGGTTTGTCTTATGATATTTAAAATCAAGATTAAATTATTATTATTATTATTTTTTTTTTTTAATTTTTATTTTAGTATTAAGGTGATTATTCGTTTTTTTGATTATTTATGAAAAATTATCGAAAATAATACAAGATCAAAGCACAATTGTTGATTAACGAAAATATAAATATTATTTTTTTTTTTTTTATATTTTTAATTTTATTTTAAGGATTTTTTACACATGTTAATTCAAAAATTGAATACAATTTATTAAATTAATATTTTATTAAATTTGTATCTGTTCATTTATTTTATATTTAAAATAATAAAATTAAAATAAAAAATTTAATTTTAATATTTAATGTTGAATGTTAATTTAATATTCAATATTTATAATTTTTTTTTTTTTTTTTTGATAAATAAATTGACGTTTCAGTCATACATGTCAATCAAAATTTATGAAATATTTATTTATTTGTGTTTGAAATATATGTATTTCGTTTTAAAATTATTATAACTATATAATATTAATTTTAAATGAAAAATAAACCATAATTTATGAATTATAATTAAACGATCAATGAGGCAAAATACTGTTGATTCAAAAGTATATACATGTATATATCATTATAGATATTGACACGTGGTAATATCACATATGTTACGAGTAATATCGTGTGGGTATGAAACATTAATATTAGTTAAACCAACAGTCACATTGGACGTTATAAAATATATCGTAAATTTGTGTTATGCTCGAGTGCAAACCAATGCACACCTGTTTCACATGTATACTGTTATCTCAAAATTTTCACGTCGTTTATGATCAGTATCATAGATAACTGTGCTTAATTAAACTCAACGTTATATCAACTATATATATAAACTATTATTATTTTAATAATAAATCAATTACACACATATATTTTTAAAAAATTACTCATAATATTTTGATTGATTCATTTTTTTTTTTATACACTCAAAAAAAATATTTGAAATTTTTTTTTTATTCAATTTTTATTAACCATTTATATTTTATTTTTATTTTTATAGTCAATAATTGTGCTTTGATCTTTCATGCGAAAATAAACATCTCCGTCGATAACATATTGATACGTGAAATTTTTTTTTTTTTTTTTAAATAATTACAAATTTTTTTTTTTTTGTTTTTTCATTATTTTTTTACAGCATAAAAAAACGGGTTATTTAATATTATAACATCTGGGTAAATGAAAATTATTATTTTAAAATGGATATTAAATATGAAAAATATGAAAAAGAAAAATTTTTTTTATATAGCTGAAGAGATTTTTAAATGAATCACGCAATTTTACGGTAGGCATAGCGTATCTTAGATAATTTTTAAATACGGAAATATATAATTGTGCACTTGTATTGCAACAGTGTCATTATTAATTGTATTTTTATTATAGCATGATTATTAAATAAATTAAATTAATATTTTTTAATAATAATATAAAATAAATTGTAGATTCGTGATATGCAATATCTTGAACTGACGATATAAGGATTATTAAAAAAAAAAAAGAAAAAAATTAATTAATAAATCATTTCTCATTATAAATATATAATACAAATATTAAGCAGTCTCAAGTTAAATATAAAATTAAATTAACAAAATTTAAATAAAGTCGTCAGTTCATGTAATTTTTTTTTTTTTATTCTACTAAGTAGTATTTTAATTTTTTTTTCATAAAAATAATCGTTATATAAAGTTGTATAAAATTTTTCGTAGTTTCGCCATAATTAAAAAAAATTTAATAAAACATTTATTTGTGAATTATATTTAAAAAAAAAAAAAACGCTGCATGCAATAAAACAAGGTGTTAATTAAAAAAATAAATAATGAAAGAAAAATAAAATTAAACAATGAATTTTGAGATGTGTTAATAAACTGTTAGAGCAATTAATTTTTTTTTTTTTATGTTTTTTTTTTCACTGTAAATTATACTAATTGTTAAAGCTATTATTTTATATTTTTATAATTTTTTTTAAATTTAAATCATATTTGTTAAAACACATCTCAAACGCAATGTTAAATTTTTTTTTTTATACTTAAAAAATAAAATGATTTCTTTTATATTATTTTTATTCGTTATTTAAAATCGGACAAAAGAAAAGTGACATATATTAAATTATTTAAATTATAATAAAATATATAAATTTAATAGATCCTTATTTTTAGTTCCACCACGATGGATTGTCGAGCCTATCGACCAGAATGCCATTGTAGGTCATGCTGTCTCTGTCGCTTGCCAAGCCGAGGGATTTCCGATTCCAACTGTGACGTGGAAGCAATCTGTCGGTGAGTTATTGGCATTCAAGTACCTCTCTATTTTTACCAGAAATAATAATGAAAAAGCAAAAAAAAAAAAAAAATATATATAGAAAATAAAAAACCTGATAAATATAATAATTTTTTTAAATTTTATAAAAGACATATTTTATTATTTTTTTTAAATTTAAAAAAAAAAATTTTTTTTTTATCCTTAATCTTGTGTTTCTTTTGAATTTATATCAAATATTTTTTTCTTTTTTAATTTTCATTCAATTCTGTGTACGCAAAGCAAAGCAAAGCAAAAAAAAAAAAAGGATTATTTTTTTAATTTAAAATTTTTTTTTCTCTATTATTTTACATTTTTTTTTCTATACACAAAAGAATTTTATGAAATACATCTTGGTATATTCATTTTCACATATATACCACAAATTAAACACAGTTCATTGTTGTATAGTAGTTTTTTTTTTTTTATTTTAATTAATTCGGTATATATTTATTTAACCTCAACAATGACTTTCATGATAATAATTTTAAAAGCATTCATTCCAAATAAAACATGGATAATGAAATGTGAAGAACATGCTTTTACTGATCGTTATTCGTTTAAATAATGAATCATAGATTTTGCTGATTATTGTAGTCAGCACTTTAATTTACTTGGTAAATTTTGTGTATAGACATTCAATATAGAAAATGAATATATATATAGTACATACACACTATGAGGAAATTAACGTTATCCGCAATTTCGTATAAATTTTTAATAAAATGTTTCCATCAATATGTAAACTAACAGTAAATCTGTAATTTAAATTGCTTTTTTTTTTTTTTCTTTCATTTTTTTTCTAATTTATTTATAATTTAACAAACAATATTTAAAAAGAAAAATTATCAATATTATTTATTTACAATAAAATAATAATAATAATTAATTTCATCTTGATTATTCAGGTGAAACACCGGGTGATTATCGTGAGCTTGGTTACGGTGGTACTGAGGGTATTGGTGTATCTAAAAATGGCTCTTTAGTTATTCCAAAAGTATCAAGAGAACATGCTGGTTTTTATCTGTGTCAAGGAAGCAATGGTATTGGACCTGGTCTGAGTAAACTAATTCGACTAACAGTTCATGGTAAATTATTTGTAATAAAATTCTAGAAAAGTTGAATATCGCTACTTCTCACATAGCCCCTGTGAGGAACGACATAATGAAAAAAATTTTTTAGTTGAAAAAAAAATTAAAATACATACCGTAGATTGTATAGGTAAAATCGTTTGCCTTAATTTTCGTTATTATTTTTTATAGCCGGACCAAAAGTTGAAGTTAAAACACGTCAAGAATCTGCTAGAAGAGGTGAAACAGCAATTTTACGATGTGATGCAAAAGGTGATGCACCATTAGAAATCAATTGGCGAAATCGTGCTGGAAGAATTGAACCAATTTATGATTTAAGGTATTTAGAAAAATACATATATATATATAGCTTATTATTAATTAAATTTTTGTAAACAAGGATGACGAGCTTTTTTCTTTTCAATTTAATTTAAAACAATTGCTATGTTTAAAATTGCTTTGCTTATTAAAAAATAAATAATAATTGTTATCATAATCATTATCATGTTGATTAAAAATAAACAAAACAGTTGTTTATATTTCTAGGAGTAAAAAAACAACTGTTATTATTTCAATTAAAATAATAATGATAAAATTAATAGCTATATTGTTATTTAATTAACCAAAATTGTATTAATTCATGATTGATATTGAAATTACCATATGATAATGTGGTTTCATGTGCCGTTTGATAAAACAGATATACATTGGAAAATAATCCAAGGGAGGATGGTTTATCATCGGAACTGCGGATAATTAAAACCGGCCACGAAGACCGCGGTGAATATATATGTATTGCAAGCAATGCATATGGTGTTGATAAAGTTACAATTCATTTGCTTGTACAAGAACCACCAAATTTTCCACGTAATTTACATGTTGCTGAACAAAAAAGTCGTTCAATTCTTTTAGCCTGGTCATCACCATCAAGTGATTCAGATTCTCTTAATCCAGATTCACCAATAACAAATTACATTGTTCAGTATAAAGAAGTTGATGGTATGTATACTCATTTAAATATTATTTTAAATTATTTAAAAATATTTAAAATATTAATATTGTTAATGACACGACATACAAAATTTTTCAAATAAAAATTAATAAAAAAAATCAGTAGTGAAGGTGACGTTTTAGTCAGACATGCACCAAACAAAATTTATTGACGATTGATTTTATTATAAATCTTTCATCCAAAATTTTTACATTTTAATATACTTTATTAATTTTTTTGTATGTGTGCCAATAGCACTACTTGATCAATATTCTATAAAAATATCTAATTCACAAATAGTTTAAAAAAAAATCATTAAATAATTTAAAAAAATTAAAAAATACATATATGAAAATGAAAAAAAAAATAATAAAATACAATCACGTAACATAATAAATCATTTCCTTCACTACAAGCATCTTTGTATGTATCGGAAGATATGTGGCATGACCACAACACTCAGCCAGTTGCCGGTGACAACACGATTGCTTTGGTATCCCAACTAAAACCAGCAACATCATACCATTTTCGTGTATTTGCTGAAAATCATCTAGGAACATCAGCACCAAGCGACATACTTCATGTCAGTATTTTTTTTTCTTTTTTTTTTATTTATAAATTCCTCGTTTTATATTAAAACCATTGTTATAAAATTAATTTCCTATAAAAATCCTCCTGATAAAAAAAAAACAAAACCATATTGCATGTATGCATGATATAATTTATTTATCATTATTCAAATTTATATTTTGTATATATTTAATTAATTTTACATGTAAAAATAATAATATTAATCAATAATAACAATGATAATATATGGCACAGGTCCAGACAGATGGTGAAATTCCCAGTGGACCACCAAAACAGGTCATAGTTGAGCCATTAGGATCCCAGCAGTTAAAGATCACCTGGCAACCACCAGATCGATCACTCTGGAATGGTGAACTACTTGGATACACAATTACATTTACAGTATTAGGGTATATATTTTATTAAATTAAATTATTCATTTATCTATTTATTTATTTATTTATCTTTATATTAATAATTAAATATTCAAGTTTGATGAGAGTTTTTTTATTGTAAATTTATTATTTATTAGCAGTGAGGATCAAATGACAAATACGACACGTGTTGGTATCTCAAGTAATGGAGATGGATCATATGAATATCGTTTGAATGGATTGCAAAAATACACGGAATATAGTATTGTTGTTAAAGCATTCAATAACAAAGGTGATGGTCCTGGTTCTGATCCTGTTGTCACACGAACTTTAGAAGCTGGTATAATCTCATTATTTCAATTATTTGAAAAAAAAAAGATGTAACAGTTGTATGTTGTTATTTTATAACTTTGATAAATTAAATTTATTTTTCATGTAAAGTTCCGAGTTCACCACCTCAAAACATAGCTTGTACTGCATTAACAGGACAAAACATACAAGTTACATGGAAACCACCACCGTCAAACAAAGTACATGGTATTATCAAAGGCTATAAACTATTTTATGAAACAACAAATGGCGAACCAATGGAGATGCAAAGTTCACGTGATACTAAAGTTACACAAGCTTTGAGTACAGTACTTCATGATCTTCGTCCGTATACAAATTATAGTGTACAAGTTTTAGCATATACACGTGCTGGTGAAGGTATCACAAGTAATTCAATATCATGTACAACTGAAGAGACAGGTAAATAAAACTTTAATCATCATATTATACAATAATATAATTATAAATATAGTAATTAATATATTATTTATTATATTTGCAAAAAAAAAAAAAAAAGTACCTGATGTTCCTGAAAAAGTTAAATCAATACCAACAATTGATAATACTGTTATTATATCATGGTTACCACCAAAACGACCAAATGGTGTTATAACAAAATATACTGTTTATATTCGTGAATTGGATCATGGCCAAGAAGTCAAAATAATTAAAGACTTTTTACCGGCTCAGAGTTTATACTACGAAGCAAATGGATTAAAATTACGTGAATCTTATGAAGCATGGGTCACTGCCTCGACAAAAGTTGGTGAAGGATCAAGTACACCAGTGATTAAATTACAACCAAGTTCTACGGGTAAATAAATTTTTATATAAAAATAGAAAAATATATATTATTAAATTTTTAATAAGTAGTTTATATAATATAATAAAAGTTTTCTCAAGTAAATAATTGTACTTGATGAAATTTATATTATTTTCTTGTTATAAAATTATTTATAAAAACTTGTTTTATTTTAATCAAAATAAATTAATGTTGTTTGAACAAGAATAATAATTAAATTAATTTATAACATGTATAATTTTATTTAATATAAACTATTGTACAGTTCCAGCTGCAATTATATCATTTGGAATGCCAATTGTAACTCCATGGAGAATTGATGTTAAATTACCTTGTTTGTCTGTTGGTTTGCCAAAACCAATACTTGAATGGCGTCTTGGTGATATTAAGCTACAAAAACAACCAAGGTCTGTAACTTTTAAAATTTATTTTCTTTATTTTAATAAGTAACTCAATAATGATAATTAATAATACATAAAAAATAATAAAATTCAATTAATATATTTGCCATTATATTAAAATAAAGAAGAAAAAATAATAAAAGATAATATGAAATATATAAATTGATTTATCTTATTTTTTATAAAAATATTTACAGACTTGATTTTGACGCAGACAATACATTATTATTACGAAATGTTCAAAGAAGTCAAGAAGGAAATTATTCTTGTCATGTTAAAAATTCTCTTGGATTTGATGAAATTGTTTACAGCCTACAAATTCAAGGTAAAATAATAAAAGCTAATTTAAAAATGTACAATTTGAAATAAATAATAAAAAAAAAAACAATTTTTATCCAATAGTTCCACCAACACCACCAACACTTATTGCAACAGGAACAACAACTGATGCTGTACAATTACAATGGAAACAAGGTGATAATGGTGGTTCACCAATAAAAGGTTTTGTATTAGCTTTCAGAAAAGAATTTTCTGAATGGGAAGAAGTGACATTGGATCGTCATATAAGTACCCATTTATTAACTGGATTACAATGTGGTACAAAATATCAATTTACACTTGTTGCATTTAATCGTATTGGTAGTGGAAGTGCAAGTAAAATTGAAAGTTCACGAACAAAAGGCTCAAAGCCAATACAACCACATAAAAATCATTTAATACGTACAAATATAACATCTGTATTATTGGAGCTATCATCATGGCAAGATGGTGGTTGTCCATTACTTTATTTTGTTGTTGAATATAGAAGATTACCTGGTGATTGGCTTTTAGGTAATTATTATTATTAAAATTACTATTGTATTGATTTTATTAAATTCAATTGTTTATAAACAAAATGTTAATTAATTATTCATGATGTTTTTTCTATTTTTGTTTTTTTTTTTTAGTTTCCAATAATGTATCACCACAGCAAAAATTTTCAATCGTTAATTTAGACAGTGGTACGAGTTATGAATTACGTGTGACAGCATATAATAATGCTGGATCAACACAAGCTGAATATTTATTTAATACACCAATGCCAGGTGGTAGTACACGTAGTAGAGATAGAATAAATCAAGGTGTTCAAGTTGTACCATTATATCTTGATGCACAAGTTTTAGCACCAAGTTTAATTTCACTTATTGCTGTAACACTTGTTGTTGCTGGAGTTTGTTTTTGTTTACGTACACGTTAGTAAATTTATATAAATTAATTAAATGAATTAATTATATTAATTATATTAATTTTTTTTCCAATAATAGATTCATTAAGAGGAAGAGAAACAAATGATCCAAATTCTCAAAATCAAGCTGCACTTGATAATAAACATAATATGGAACAAAGAGAACAATTTTATGCAACAGTACGTAAACCTGGACAACAATCACCATGTCGTGAAATGAGTGCACTTGAACGTATACCAGAATACTCGGAAGATATTTATCCATATGCAACATTTCATTTGCCAGAACAAGAAAATTTATCTGGTAATCCAGTTAGACAAGCATATTTTTATGAAAGAAGTGATACAATGTTACAAAGTTCCCAGGTAATATTAATTAATAATTTCTTAATCTCTTAATATTTATTATTTTATTTATTTATTTATTTATTTTTTTTCAATTAAAATTTGATTAGAATAATGGTTTTTTTGTAATCAAGTGCGATATGGATCAGTATACAAAAATACGTGGTCGTTCACGAAGAAAATCAAAATCATTTAAATCAGAATCTGAAGAGTATGATACACTTGGATCAGATAGTGATACTGAAGTTGGAACAAGTAGCCGAACAGAATCATCAAATCATATTGAAGATACAACACCAGCATCAATGTTAACACGTTCACCTGGTTCAAATTCAGGTCCATTAAGAGGTCGTGATCAACGACTAACCGTATTTCCAAGGCCGGTTCATCATAGTAAGTTAGTATTCTTTTTTTTTTTTTTTGTCATGTGTTTGAGCAGTTGGCAATATATATATAATTTTATTGTTTTCTTTTTTGTTTTTTTGTTAATTTTACTTTTAGATATGCTGTACCACACGAACGAATCAAGTACATCAACCGAGCCGTCACCAATTTCTGAGAGAAAAACATTTCCACGTCTTGATAAACAACGGTAATTTAAAAACAAATTAATTAATTAATTAATTGGCTAATAATAAATACGTTAATAATTTAATTTTTCAAATTTACTTGTAGAATTCGTGATATAACAGATGATCCATCAGTAACTAGTTCACATTTTCAAAATATAATTCGACCAATACCAAAAACATCTGAACGTTCATTTACAGAAACAACAACAACAACAAAATCATCATCACCATCATCACCAAATCACATGAAAATTATAAAAAAATCAAATGAAATAATCAAAAAAACTGATTTACAAAGATCAGTTGAATCATTACAAAATGATTATCAAAAAATTAAAAATTTTAATCGTAATACTAGATCACGTATTAATGAACGTAAAAATAATAATTGGGGCAATGAATTATCAACACTTGAATTAAAACCACCAAGTGGTTTTACAGATGTACGTGAAACAAGTGAAGCTGAATGTGACATTGATATGAAATTAAAAATACATCGTAAATCTCCATCACATACAAATTCATTGTCAAAATCATTAAAAGACTTTACAATCACTGTCTAATTGTTCTAAATGTTAAAGACTTAAAAATTATTATTATTGTCATTATTACTATGTTTAATAAAGTGCTAAAATCGAAAATAAAAATTAAATAAATATTATATGTATAATAATAATTTTAAAAAAATAATTGAAATGAAGAAAAAAATTTTAAAAAAATTAAGCTGAGTGTTTACTCTTTAAATATTGATATTAACAAGCTCTATGTATAAATAAAGTGATATTTTTATAACAAAAATATTTGTATAAAGCTTATTATACCTTTTTCTTTTTCGAAATAATTTATCATTAATATTATTATTATTATTACTATTGAAATAACAAAAAACTTGTTGCCTCTGTTGATAATTTAAATAACAAAAAAAACAACAATTAATTATTGGTATTTGACAGCATACTAATTTTTCTTTTTATTGAATTTCACATTAATTAATTCATTACAAATCATTTTTATAATTATATTACGATTAGCCCTTTAATATATATATTGGTGATATTTACAATAGTTTTATTTACAAATACTGCTTGGAATGACGGTCAATATAATGATTATTATTTTGTTTTTTTATAAATTTAAAATTCACATTGGAAATAAAATGATAATAAAAATAAAAATACTAAACATCAAATACAGTTGTAAAAAGTTATTGTAAAATTATTAATCATTATTATTATTATTTTTTTTTTTAATATGATTAAATAATAAAATCGATGACTGATATGCCTATATAGAAAATGATATTAAATTTAATAATGTATGTTTTGGATTTTTGTTTTTTTTAATATTTTTTCTCTGACAAAAGTTTTTTTTTTGTGAATAGTATTTAATTGTCAGTAGAGCCACAATAAATGGCACGTAATTAGTATATGTATTTGTGTGATAAAAAAAAAAAAAAAAAGAAAAAATAATTATATGATGATTGCTTATATATATTATTTTTTCAAAAAATTTTTTATACTAGCTTATTATTTTAATTGGTCTGTAATATTTTTTGTTGTACGAAAATTCGTGTAGGAAATACTAAATTCGTGATTTAATTAGGACAATATCAACTATAAATTGTTTTAAATATTGAGCATTGCCAGCTTCAAATAGTTGTATAAATAATTAAAATATAAATAAATAAATAAATAAAATTTAAATTTTAGTTTGTGAGTTTATTGCGTTTGTTGTAACGACAAATTTGATTTAATTATTAAATATTTATGTGATTATTCTGGCACGTTTAGTTATTTAATTTATTGAATTTTTTTTTTTCTTTTTGATATCTTGTAATTACTATTATTATAATTTTTCAATAATAATATAAAAAAAAACAAATAACCAAAATTGCTGTAAATAAATTCCACTGACTTTTTAGTAACATTTATAGTAAAATTTAACTGATAATAAATCGTTTGATAAAATTGAATTTACAGTGACAACGTTCATTTGACATACATAATTGAAAATTGAATTTTATAAATTTATTAAAATGTATGGTTTGTTTAAATTTATTTTTACACATTTTAAAATTATTCCATTCATTATTTCATGAAATATTTATCAGTTGATCTGTTTAAACTTTTCTGTCATTCCACAAACAGTATAATGACTAGAATCTAATGTATTTTTTTTTAAATTTTAATATTTCTATTCACATATTTTTTTTTGTTTTATTTTGTTTTCATTTCATTTAATAATTATATACATATGTTAAAATCATAACTGTTAATTACTTACACATTTAAACATGAATCTAAAACACACAGCAATTGAAAATTATTAATTTTACTACATGCCACTTGGTTATCGCAAATTATAATTGCTTATTAATTTTATTTTTTAATCGTGATCACATAAGATTGTGTTATAATTGAGTATTATTCAATTAAAACAATATAACTTTTTTTTTTTTTTTTTTTCATGTGCAATTTTACAGTTAGTAATAATTTAAAAATTTTTTATATTAGTATACGTATTTTTATTTTTACTATTTGATCGATGTATACTTTTCATAGAGTTAATATTTTATCAATTTTTTTTCTTAAATATATTTATTTAATTTAGATATCATACAATCATCTGATTTATAGGATTTATGGATTATTACAATTTTTTCTTTTTAATTTTCATATTATATTTTCTAATTAATCAACGATAATTAGTACATTTAACAGGAACAATCAAGGTTGTTAGTTTTAAATCATGCACAACAAATTTTATTTTTTTTATATCATCAAATTTTACAAGGCATTTTATATATAGATTTTCTTTTTTTCATTGCCTCGTTAATTTGACACTCATAGAATTTTACTAAAACAATTATTTTATTTATTTCTATTTGGAAACCTTTCTTTCTCTATGTTGTTTATCTATTTATTTTTTTTGTTTTTATAAATATCACGTATNCAACAAATAATATTTTTTTTTATTTTATCATTGATCAATTATTTTTTTTATTGACAATTTTATAAATAGAAATAATATCGTTTCAGTCTTTTAAAAAAATGCCTTGTGTATTTTTTTTTTCGGCTATTATTAACAGAGGAGATCAAAATGATTTTACAAATTATTGAACTAAAAAAAAAAATTTAATATCTTTTAAAAAAAATTGAATATCATAAGGAAGACTTTCAACAATTGAATTTTTTTCGTATTTAAAAAAGTTAAAATTGTAATAAATTTATAAAAAATTAGGCCATGATTCGAAGATTGAATTTTAATTAAAAAAAAATAAAATGAAATTATGAGATATTTAAAAAATTTATAGTAAATCAGTCAAATTTTAGAAAAATAATCAATTTCAGTAGGCAATTCATCAAAAAAAAAGTGTATAATATCTCAATTTTTGTATTTAAAAAAAAACTGAATTAAATTTTTCCATTAATTAAAATAATAATATATGAAAAAAAAAAAAAAAAACTTAAAAAATGGAAATAATTATTTTTTCATAGCTCATATCTATTTACAGCCTTGTTTTAATAACCAAATGAAAAAAAAAAAAAACAAAAAAACAAATTAATTAAAAAATGATATTTATTATTAAAAAAATTTCATTATTACCTAATTCTTTGGCAACTAGGCTTTATCGGATGGTCCGTAAATTATTTACAAGTAAAACAAATTATTATTAAAACATTATAAACAATTTTCATTGTTTAATCTGCATATTATTATTATTATTATTTTTTTTTTCTTCAGAGTAGACTAGTTGAATGGACAGTGCCCAATGCACATAATCATTTTTTTTTATTTTTATTTTTCTTTCAATGATTCACATTCAAAAGTACTATTAAATATTTTATAAATGTCAATTTTTTTGTCAATAATTATTACACTCGTACTTATAAACTTTGATTTTATAAAATTTTCAATATCTACCTTACAATAATTAACTATTATTTTGATCTATTTGATGTTTATCAATTGAATGAAAATAAATAAAAAATAATAATAATTAAATACATTCACCAAAGTCAAATCTTGATATAGCAACATTTGAATTTTTTTTATGTGTAACACGCATTGTAGTGTAATAACCATGCCAACTATATGCTAAATGTCCAAGATCCGTTGACTGTTGATTATTGGAATGTGAAATTGTAGATGTTTGATTATTAATATTTAAATTATGTGGTTGTTGTTCGAACAACGTTTCAGACAGTGTATGATACTGTTGAGCGTTGGACGTTGAATGCCTCCATCATTGTGGCATCATAGCACATGTTGCTTCCATACCCTCTGGTGGTATTCTCATATTTCCATTAGTAATATAACCATTTGTATCAACTGGTACAACAGAATGATTTATAAAATTTGCATTACGTATTGGTAAACCAGAAGCATCAACAATAATATGATGATCACCAAATTCAGCACAACCACCAATTGTTGTTGTTGTTGTTGTTGTTGGTGGTGGTGGTGCTGTTGCTATTGTTGTTGCACATCCACGTTCAATAATATGATTATTATGATTTGGATTTGGACTTGCATAATCAGTTGCATATTCATGTGGTACATCATCATTTGTATAATCACAATTATTAGTCATTTTCAATTGATAATTAATTGGTATTGTTGTTGTTATATTATTATCATTTGCAATATAATTATCAGCATCAGCATCATTATTATCATTGTCATTTGTACAATTAACATTACCATTTGTCATAAGATATAAATCTGGTTCAACACGTAATTTTGTTGTTAAAAATGATTCAAGACAACGATATATTGTTGTATAATCATCTTTTGATCTTAATATACCTGGTCTTTTCATGTATAATAATTTTGAATACATATATATATCAGCATGTTTTTCAAATTCAATTTGTTTAATTAATGTTGTTAATAATATAAATAATGATGCTTCAATACCACCATATTTATCCATAACAATAATAGGTCCATTTTGATATTCACGATGATAATCTTGTATAATATTAACTAATGTTTTTGGATTATCATTGTGTGGCCATAAACCATTTTGATTAATAGCACCCTGTACAATTTTAATTGACATTTCATAATCATCTTGTAATGATCTTATTATAAATTCACGTATTATAACACAATTTGTTGTTTTTTTAATACTACAAAATGTAACACGAAAATTATCATTTTTAATTTCTGTACTAATATCATTTGGCCAAAATTCTGGATAATCATTATTATTACATTCAGTTAACATGACAATTGTTTTAGCATTATGATCCCAAAGCATTTGCCAAAATTCATTAATTGTTGTATTTAATGGATGTTGTGTTATTATAAATTCACGATTTCTTTGAAAACCAGGTAACCATGTTGCATTTATATAATCACTACCATCAATACCAGCTTTTGGTGTTAAATGTACACGTGAATTTTCAATTGGTACTATTTCAACATTACGATTTTTATTAATATTACATGGTTTTGTTGCTGATACTAAATTAAAATCTTTTGGTTTCCATGATGTTACTAATTTATATTGTAAATCAATATTATTCCATGGATCAGTATTATTATTTGTTGGTGATAACATATCTTGTATATATTTTAATAAATTATCTTCTGATATATTTGTTTCACCACTTTCAATTGCTTCTTGTAATGCATCATGAATAAATATATATTGTTCCTCAGTTTGTACCAATGAATATCTTTGTGTACGTATATATTTTAAAAATCCATATATATTTATTTCACCTTTACTTTTAGCTTGTTTTAACATTGTATCAATAACAATATATGCTCCAGTACGACCAACTCCAGCACTGCAATGTACAATAATTGGTCCAGCTGATGATGGATTTGCATTTGATGATTTACGAATGAAACTTAATACTGGTAATGGATGATCTGGTACACCATGATCAGGCCATCCAGTATAATGATATTGATAAACAGTACGTTCACCAATATTTGTACCATTTTTTTTTTTCTTAATTTTTAAATGACGTATATGTAATGTTCTAATTGTATATGTTGCCATAACATCTTCTTTAATTAATGCTACTTGAATATTACCATATGTTTCTGTTCCTTCTTTTGGCCAATACATATCACATTTTGGACGACCACGTTCAACAAGATTTGTAATCATTACAATAATTGATACACGTTGTTCCCATACCATACGCCAAAAACTATCAATTGTCCATTGTAATGGTCCTTGAGTACCAATATATGCTCGGGAACGTTGCCAGCCATCAATGTAATTGGCATTAATATAATCTTGACCTTTATTTGGAGGACTACCATTGCAAGGCAGTAGTCGTACACGAGAATGATCATCTAAAAAAAAAATAATAATATTCATTTAATTTATCACTGCTGCTTGTGAATATTTAAAGACTGATGTCATCATTTAATTTAATAAACTTACAAGCAATTATATTTCCATAACGATTTTTCGTTTGATTTTCAACAGATTTTGAATTATCAGCAAGATATAATTCTGTTTCTTTTGGAAATAATTCAAATTCTTTACTAAAACCAATATCACCATCAGCATGAAGTGCAGCAACATGTTGAACAAAATTTTTTACTAATACTGCTGTTCTTTCACCATCTTGTTTACTATTTTCCCAATCTTGTTGTGCTGTTACATTTCTTGGTGGATAATCCAAAAAACAATATGTTGTCTGAAAGCATTTTCTAAAAATGCGCCTATAAAAAGGCGACTTGGTTAGTTTGTATATTTTAAATAATAATAATTTGTTAATGTTTTTTTTTTTTTGTATATATATACAACATGAAGGTTAAGTTTAAGAATAATAATATATATAAAAAAAAATATAGGAATAATTTATCTTACGGTATAAATTTGTATTTTTGTTGTTCCATATTAAATTATAACACGATTAATAAATAAAAAAATTATGTTGTTGATAGAAAAATTACCAATAATTGATAAAAAAAAAACAAACAAAAAATCACAACAGTGTTTTGACAGTTTTTCTTTTTAAATTAAATAATTAATTATTATAATTATCACTAATTAATATATTTAAAAAAACAAAAATGCTGTTTATTTTAAGAATTATTATGTGTCACTGTTTTTAGGAATGTTTTATATTTTCAAGTGACTCAATATGTCTCTAAATGTTGATGCATAGAACTCTATCAGTGTAGATGTGTGAAAAAAAAAACATTATCAGTTAACACAAGGCCAACACCCAAACTGGTTTAATTATCAGCTTGACAACTGATAAAAAAATATTTTTATATATTTTTTAAAATATAATAATAGTATCTAACCTCCAAAGTATAAGAGCAGCAATTGCCATAATAAGAGCAGCAGTAGCACAAATCATACCAGCAACAACACCAGCACTCAAATCATCAGGATTATGTCTTTTTAATGATTCTGTTTTATCACAATTTCTAGCAACTAATATTGTTTTTGGTAGACTACAATTACCACGTATTATTAAATGTGGATTTATTGTACTATTTGTTCCTGCACAAACCATAACTTCATACATTGTGTTCATTGTTAAATTTGGAATGGTTGTCTGTAATTTAATTAATATATAAATTATTTTTAATTATAAAAATTATTTAGATTATTATAATATAAAACTTACTCCAGTGTTTAAATATTTTTCATCAGTTGGTATTTCAATTTCATGAAATTTATTAATAACATCATTTCGATACATAATATGATAATAATCAATTGAAGTTGAATATGTATCAGGACGTCCCCAGTATAAATAAATTGAATCATGTGTTTGACAAGTTAAATTTAATATTTCAGGTGCACTTGGACCAGCAACATCAGTCTTTTGTATTATATGATCAGATGGTTCACCCTCATTTTTCCATGTAAATGCTTTTACCCATATTTTGTATTCTGTTGATGGTTCTATAAATAATAAATAAATATATTTTTAAATAATCAACATCTACAAGTATATACACGTATATATTATTTATTCAAGGTTTTTAATGCTTTTTAATACAACAACAAAAATAAATAAATATTGTGATATAAATTATAAAATACTTACTTAAATTATTTAATAAAAATTCAATTGTTTCAGTAGTTTCAGTAGATTCATTATTTGTTTTTAATGAATTTACCTCAGTAAAATTGGAATGCATATAGTAAATACGATAGCCATGTATTAATCCATTTTTATTTTCAGGCTCACGCCATGATAATTCCATAGATGATGAATTGATACTGTAGGCTTTTAATCTCAGTGGTTTACTTGGAACTGTAAATGAAAAATATATACATTATTAATAATTTATTATTACATTTTTTTTTTTTTTTTTTTTTTCT
>MKYW01000058.1:799982-818308 GCA_015776835.1 Aphidius ervi
ATGTGATCAAAAATATAAATGTGATTTTAAATTAAAAATGATTATTTTATTATGATTAGTGTGAGTGCTGTGTGTGTGTGTTTGCAGCTGCGCATTCATTCAGCGAATTTACGATTTAGCTACATCTTGCGTTCGAATTTTCAATTAATTAAAAAAACAAAAACAATTCAATTCATGGCGCGTAAACACACACGTGGATTCAGACGCCATAATGATAATAATTTTCGACGCTCGATTCTGATTGGTCAACTTAAAACGCTAATAACTCAGGCACAAAGCGTCGTAGACCCAAACTGTAAAAACATTTACTATTTAAAATTTCACGTGCAATCTCGTAGTATACCTAGTGTTCGCCATTTACGCTTCATCCTGTATAGACAAATATTCAATCTATAATTAATGAGTAAACTACATGATCTGAAAATATAATTATTTAACTTGATATATCATTGAAAATTTTCAAGTTGAGATAAATATTTACTTCTTAAAAACGATAAACTTTTTATTTATTTATTTAAGTTTGTATTTATATTTATTTTCAAGAAACTTACTCTTCGATTGTTCAACTATTTACCATTTATACTATCATCATTTTCAAAAAAAAAAAAAAAAACTCAACACAAAATGTAATATATATTATTTTCACTTTAGATTGGCTGACTATTCAGTGTTTACACTACTTAAACATTAAATAATTTATAATTAATTTTCATAAGAAATTTATTCTGTTATTTTTTTAAAACTTTTATTGGACTTTTTCCCAACTTCAATTTACCCCCTTCCCAGCACAGTACTAATATAAAACATTTTTACTTTTAGATTGGCTGACTATTTAATTTTCATACTACTTATATTTTAAATGATTTATAATTAATTATTTCAAGGTATTTAAATTTCATATTGTTTTTGGTTTTATCAATTTTTCTTGCTCTTTTTCCTTAATCGCTGTCGAATAAACACATAATCATTTTCTATTATGAAAAAAATATCATATACAATATATTTCAATTTCATTCTATGTTTTTAATGTACTTCAAACCATAGAGATGAAAGATAATAGTATCCAAAATTTAAATTCATTTTGTTATGCTATAAATGAAAGTATCTATTTAGATTATTCCATAAAGATAAATATCTGAATAAAAATTATCGTTAAAATAAATATAATAATAAAAAAATTTTATTTTACTATTAAATAGTATAAATTGATTTTTTTAATTATTATTTTAAATAACTCCATGAAATATATAATTTCTAATACATGAAAAATACAATAAAAGAATTTTCGTTTTCATTATTTCATCTTTTTTAAATATATATTTTGAGGATAAAAATATCATTCATAATAGGATTGAATTATTAATAACATGCATTGAGTAAAACAATAAATTCCAGAAAAGACGACAACCTTTGAATTTTTTAAATATATAATACAAGTTTACTATTTCAAAATTCAAAAGAATCATATATATAAAGACTGTCAATATATATATATGTATATGATTTATATGTAAGAATATATTTAAGATATTTTTTTGATGTATTAGTATATGTGTATAATTTTTTTTTTTTATTTTTCCTAAAGAAAAATATGTATTATTTATATAAAGCCAAAAGACGAATAATGCATCTAGATGCCACACTTGCTTTTTATATCTGATTTTGGCTGGTAAATATTTCCACTGGCATCGAGCCATTTACCCATCATTATAATTATTCGTATATTTTTATATACATTGTTGACATCATTTTTAATATTTTTTTCGGCTAAACAATTGTCATGTTATGTTTTGTTGAAAACCATTATTATGAGCATGATATACCTATATATTTTATTTTTCGTTTTTGAATGATGATATTTATGCATTTATGAAATTCTAAAATTTTTAACAATTGCTTAAGTGAATTGAATAACAAAAAATAAAATAAAATAGAAACCTCAAAAGTTTGAATCCAGCCAAGTTTTGAGTTTTATCAACATATACACTCAATGAACTTATTACAAAATATACACAAACTTGTGTATAATACTATTTCACCACCGATACAACCTCATTGCATCAAACTATATCAAAAGTTGAGTGTATCAAATAAGAAACTAATCAAAAGTATTGAGTTGCTGATAATAACCTTGTCTATAAATTTATTCATTTTATAAATAAACAAAGTTAAAATTGCTTATTTAAAAAAAGAAAAAAATTATTTTACTTTTAATTGATTCATCTTTCAAACTGGGAAGATCAACCAATGAAATTTTTAATTTAACTTTAATTTATTGAAGACTGTCAATGAATAATTGAATGATTGATTATCGTATGATTGAAAATATATTTATTATTTAATCATAAACTTTAATTAACAGTAAAAATTAAATTGACTTGAAAATGAATCATTGTTTTGAAATTGATTTTTTATAAATATATCAAAAAATTAAATAAATAGTCGTTTAATACCATCAGTTTACCAAAAATCATCAACTTTGTAGAACTAAGATTATTCTAAAATAAAAAATTCAATCAAAATAATATAAAATTGCATCAATTTTATTATTATCATATTATTCCCATAAAACTTTGACAAACTACATTGATAAATCAGTATACATATAATATCAAATGTTTTTATTTTTATTTTTTTTTAACACAAAAAGTTTTAGTTCACTGTCAATCGTAAAAGTTGGGGAAAAATGTTTCTGCGTGCAGGGTCAATATCAGTAACCATTACGATAGTTTGATGAAACAAAAAACTTTTTTGCAAGGTATCTTGAAGCCAAGTTAGTAAACCGAATTTTATACGAAAAGGAAAAAAAAACAAACCTGGCCAACTTTTTTTATTTGAAGTTTGAATTCAAGTCATCTATCGAATGGACATATCTTGGTATACATTCCTATCAGTAGCTATATATTTATCTATGAACTTTGTACTCACGAAGAAATCGTTTGAAACATTTTCTACTAGTAATATTCGAAAAATGTACATTACGAAAACTTGAAGAAATGAAATACATTGATCTTAAGAATATATATATAATATTCTCCAACTATTGCCAATATACTATAAAGTTGTTTATCCGTTTTTTTTTTTTTTTTCTCGTGTATATACACAGTAGTATATACTGTTGAGAAATAATTGAGGTCACGAATCTTTCAATTATTTATAATTTCTATTTTTTTTTTTTTCTACAAATATACATGTATATTGCCTCATAAAATAAAAGCACAAATAAATATACTATTTAATTCGAAGGAAAAAAAAAAAAAACATCTGAACAATTATTTTTAAATAGTTAAAATAAATATACAGCAATTAAAATTTCAATTAAATATAGTCTTAAAAAAAAACATAGAGTATAAATAAATATTAAATATATTTTTTTTGCTTTAATACCATAAAGTTATTCGTCAACCTCAAGTATATTATTGCGGCTTAAATTATTTTCATGTAAATATGCAACATTTTAAGTTAAAAAAATTTTAATTTTTTAAATAATAATAATAATAATTATATGGGGTTAAATTATAAAATGCATATTCCGTGAAAAAAAGCCTTTTAACATTTTCTCTGGTTCGACGACAAAATTGAGTTGGCGGATAAATATCATGCGAGAGAACACATATTACCATGGACAAGTACACTGTGTGCATTCAACTATTTTTTATTATGGTCACTTTCCAAGCCAACTTACTGTCTTTCGTTAGTCGCTTCGTTGAACTCTACTATACTTTGTGCAATATAATTATTTTATATATATATATGTGTATGTGTGTGTTTTGTTATATACATATGTATTTGTCAATGTATATATTATATACTACAATGCAAGCACTCTTTTCAGGCGTTAATTTTTATTTCATCCTGATTTTTTTGAGCTTTGTAAGAGCAAGCATTTTTTATTTAATATTTTTCGACATGTGCGCAAAATTTTTTTTTAAATTCTAAAAACATGCTTGTGTAGATTGTTTAATTTTTTACATTAATAAACTTTTCAAATAATTTTCGTGATTCATGTAAAATTTTGCTGAATCATCGTACGATTATAAAATTTTAATTTATATTTTTTTTTTATGATACTTAATTTACGGGCAAAAAATGTAATTAAAAATTTATTTATTATTTTTTATTTTTTTTTATTCTATTTTTATAACAATGCTATATATATATTTTAAAATAAAAATTAACTTTTATATAGATTTTATTATAATATATTTTACATATATATAAAAAAAAAGTTTTAAAATTTTATTCAAATATTACAATAGTAAATAAATTTAATGAAAAAGAAAAAAAAATAGTTGATTTTTTTGAGAAATAAATAAGTATATAAATAAATAAAAAAACCGATTTAAACTTTGATATTTGGAGGAAAAAATTTAGTCATAGTTTGGTTTTGGAATAAAAAATATACCGACATATAGAGTTGGACTTTGAATATACAAAAATGTAAATGCCAGCAGCTGTCGCTAAGCACCTATACCCCAGTTATTTTTTGAAGCTATATAAAATCGAGGTGATATTCCAAAAAAAAAAAAAAAATAAAATAAAATACACTCTTTGTTGCAAGGAATGGTCCATTTCATTTCAATGTATTGTCCAATTTTTATTTTGTTAATTTTTTTTTTTTTGCCTTCATGAATAACAGATATTTAATAAATTTTTTTTCCAAATTCATAAAACAATACTACTTTACTGTATTTAAAAAAAAAAATAATTATACAAATATTTCAAGTCAACATTATTTTAATTTTATTTTTGAAAATTTTTACTTTTGAGTTAAAATATAAATTTAATCCTGATGAAAGAAATTTATGATAATGACAAGGAAATATTAATAGTCTAATAAATATTTAAAAATACTTTATTATCGATATTAGATATGAGTTGATAGTTCATTTTAAGCTCCCCCTGTATACGAAAATCATAAACTTAATAAATGTATATACTGTCTCAAATTTAACATATTAAACTATTAAAGTACTTAGACTAGTTCAATTTTATGAATAACGTAGTCATTTATAAAAGAAGTAACCAACTTGATATGCGTGCAGGTAACTCGAGTTGTCTAGATAGAGGTGTAAAATAGAGCTTGTAGCTTAAATAAGAAGTAGCGATTGTTTATACGATAAGGTAACCCCTGCTTTTTGAGAATTTGATGAGTTTTAGCTGCGTATAATCCTAGCATACATACTCTCAACAGACATGGTTCTCTACATACATATATAAAGCTATTCAAGGTTATATGAATTTGATTTTATTTTTAGATCAAACGCCTGATTGCTTCACAACGGGACATTGACGATTGGTCTAACTGATAGCATTGATCGTTTAACATTATTTCTTTCTTCATCATTTTACCTATACATAAGATATAGTATAAAAAAAAAAAAAAAAATGAAAAAGAGATATTGAGCCAAACTCAAACCCCAATTTTAAGAATCTTGCTTATCGTATTTTCTGATGCAAAATACGCTTTGCAGTAAAATCACGTATTGCTGCTGAGTTGCGCACCGTTTATATTCGCATACTTGCGTTCAAACTTCAACTGAATATATATATATATCTACAAGCATCCAGATATTGCTTAAGTTCACTGAAAAGCGCTAATGACATGATATAATTTATATATATATAATGTACAGATAAGAAATGAATGTCATTATTCTTTTGCTTTTTTTTTCCCTAAAATAATTGATATGCAGTACAAACGTCTGGTCATATCTTTAAGTTATTTTATTTTTTTTTTTCTAGCATTACTATCTCATATTTAAAAAAAATCTCAATTAGATATATATACTTTGAATACTATTTAAGGATGCATGATACAAGTGGAAATTATGCTATTTTAAATATTATATATGTATTTAACATTTTAACCTCAAAAAATCAAGGGTACTTTTCAACGAACTCAAGATAAAAAAATTATAATTTTTGTATACCGAAAAGACATACTTTTAATGTACAAGAAAAAAAAAAAAGAACCAATTGGAGCCCTATTGAAATGAGCTACGTGCAATTCACCCTCTGTTTACTACTTCAAATATTATCTTGCAAGTCTGATTGTAGACCAGAACACGTATTTCCCCGAGGAAATTGTAGAAAAAAATTTTGAATAACTGAGAGTTAATCGTAGCATTTTAATTTTTTTTTTTTTTTTTGTAGGGTGTATCAAAATGTATAGTTGATATGCAAATTGAAATAATAATAAATGAGCATGATTATTTTATTTATTAATTGAAAATAGTTGATAAAAGGCTTTTCATGATATTCTATGATTGAAGGGCTTTTTTCTAATTAATATGGTATTGCTGATTAAGAGATTAAGAAAACTATAATGACATACATGATCTGCTTTGAAAGAGACCAATCATGTGTCTCTTTGATTATTGAATAAACTCTGCAAACATTTGGAAAACTCATAATAATAATAATAATAAAACTAATAATTAAATTTCTTTTATCATATTTAATCATCTGAATCACAAATATCACCTTGTGAATTATCTTGTTACAATTTTTAAAGCTCTAGTGAGAGAAAATATTTGTCAATGTACTAAGCTCACAGTGGAGCTTTTTTTTTTTTTATATTTATCTATATTTTATTTCTTATTCTTTGATGAAAGATGACATAATAATCGGTGTGTTGTATTATTGTGTTCAAAGAAAAATAAATTCAATATGAAATACGAATTTTCAAAGATATTTTAAATTATTTCTGTAAACATTTATTACTATAATAATAATAATAATAATAATAATAATAATAATAATAATAATAACTTTTAGTATCTGTAGTTGGAATTTGTTGAACCGTGTTATTAATTTTATTGGAAATTTTATTTTATTTTATCAAAGAATATATAATCCATAGTTGAAAAAAAAAATTATATATCGGATATATTTTTTTAAATCACAATAAATATACATGATTCATTTTGATTTTTAATTAAAAATAAGAAGAACTTTATTTAAAATAACTGCATGCAAATTAATTCAAAATATTGTTCTTTTAATATTTGCATGTAGATATAATCAATTTTATAACAAAATTGACAGTTGTAATTGTTCGATATATTAATTGAGCTTAATTGTCAAACTTTAGATGTTATCACAGTACCCTTCTCAATTAATTTTCGTAAATTTGTAATTAATTTATAAATCCATAACTTCAATAACTGCATTTCATAAAAGTCTGGTCAATTTTCAATATTAATATTCCACTTGTGCATTTCAAATATATATATTTTATTTTAATTATTATTAATTTATTCATGATTAAATTTTTTTTTTCTGATAGATATTAAAAATTTTTTGTTAAACAAAGCTATGAGTTTTAACTTCTATGATTTTTCTAGGACTGATATAATTAAATATTTAATAAGTAATGAAAATTTTCAGAAATTAAAATTCAATTTTTGTATTTTGTAATAAAGAATAAAAACCATAAATTATTTTCTTTTTGAAAAAATATAATAATCATAAAAGTAATTGATAATAAATATATACATTTATAATTTATTCAAAGAATAAAATTATAAATAAATTTAATTTTAATGTATACGTGTTATATTGATATATATATTTGAACATTCTGTTTGTTGAATTGAAGTAGTATAACCAAAGCCGATATATTGATTCGATAGTGCCAGTTCATTCAGCAGATATACCTATTAAATTGTGATTTTCCTTTAGCACGAGTGAAAGCTATAGCCACGTAGATAGCTTTTGAATGGCGCATTCATTTATTCTCCATGGCATAAGTACTTTAGTCACGAAATTTTTGTGGTAAAGGAAATTGAATTCTTTGAGGCAAAATTTAACTTATTTTGCCTCAGTAGGAATGCTCTTTACTTATTAAAGACTATATGGATATTTGAAAAATATATTAAATCAATAAACAAATAAAACAAATACTTGGGTCTATTAATATAACGACAGTAGATATATATACATATATAATTTGAAAAATTACTGGTAGCATGCATTGAAAATTTAAAAAGATAAAAAAAAAAAAAACAACTTGAAAAACAATTAATTTTTTAAATAATATTTCAACGATAAAAAAAAAATTATTTATCATAATATAATTAATTTTAAACGACTATTAATGTGCATGACAATTTTTGAATAGAATAAATTCAATTCTTTTTTTTTTTTTTATTTGTTTCTTGTAAACCCAATTTTGTCAAAAGTTAATAGTTTCCGGGCTAACGTCAGAAACAGGTAAATGCCAAGGGCAAAATTTGCAGAAAGATTGTAAAGAAGTTAGCTAGCATCTGCAGAAAAAAAAAAAAGTAAATATTGATTGGCTGTATACAGAATGAAGAAGTGAGAAAAGTATATAGCCTTATTACTAGAGAGCCTCGAGCTTCAACAACCACATAGTATATCTACAAAAAAAAAAAAGAAAAAAAAAAAAAAACTACTCCAACGACTTTAATAAAAGAGCCCTTAAAAATAAACTGCGAATTATAAACAATAATTAAAAAAATTGATTATTAAAAAATAAAAAAATAAATAAATAAAAATTTATTTTCATTGAACACTATTTTAAAAATTTAATATGTAGTTGTTATTTTTTTCATAGTAATTATACAAAGTTATAATTGTAAATTAATATATTATACATTTTTCAAAGTTATTTTTTTGTTTAATTTAAATGAATATGTAATTAAAATATAAATATATATATATTTAAAGCTGTTGGTATTTTAATTAGCTAAATTAATCCGGAAGATGTTGGAAATTTGAGGATCATTAATGTTCGTACGGTCTATGCGTATAGTAAATTTAACCAGGTAAATATGTAGGGGTAGAGATGTACCGCTTCTATGGTTAAACTACTACTGGAGATGAATTAGCAACGAGATTTCTAGAATCGATTACCGGCTGCACGTTGTATTATCTTCTCTATATAACTGTAAGCAGTCACGTGCAATACATATTCCTGTATATATATTTCCTCACAATCTAGTTGCAACAAACCATAAATTCACACACGGATAAAACACGTTTTGCGATAGTATATATATATACATTTTAGATACAACTATACGTTCGCGCCCCCTCGACAGTTCTAATTTTGATGACGTATGTGTGCTTGTATAACCTAGTTTTTTATTTGCTTGTTTCACTCTAACGAGTTGTTGACTACGAGATTCAACATTTTCAAAACTTTATACCCACTATGTATGTATATTTTATTTTATTTTTTTTTTTGTTTATATTTATTTTTTTTTTTCATGTGGAAAATTAAAGTAAACCATGAAAATAAAAATTTATATTTTTTTGTTTCATCAACATAATGAGCATGTATACAATTATCTAAAAATTATGTTTTTATAATATTATACAAATGATGTAAAAATATAATTTTTTAAATTAATATGAAAAAAATAAACGTTGTATATAAATTGAAAATAAATAAATTGAAAAATAAAAAGTGTAGATTTTTTTTTCAATTCTTAGCTTGTACTTATAAAACTTTGATGAAAATAAAAAATATAAAAATACTCTTGAAAGCACAAGAGTATTTATTTTAACAAGAGTATTTTTTATAGTGAAAAATAAATGTAATTAAAAATATATATAAAATATTTATATACACATTAAATTTATATTTATTCCATACTGTTAGCTAATTATTTATGCAGCTAGTTATATATTGTTATTTATTTCAAAATTAAATATTGAGCAGTAGTTTTAGATCTGATGGAAAATGAAAAGTTTAAAAATAAGTAAATGTTTTGTGACTAATAGTACTTTAATAAATGACAAAGATAAATTACGATAAAGTTATAGTATCTCGATAAATAAGCAATGAATATACATAGCTCTTGTTAATTAACAAATATATACTAATTTTGTTGAATTCATTAAATATCTAATCAACAAAATGACAAAGTCTGTTGTCATTTAAGTCTTTATTTTTATAATACCAATAATAGGATGATACAGAAGATAGACCATAGTGTATACTTTACTTGAATATATTTTACTTGTTCAAAAAATATACAATTTTAAAGCTAAAGTCAAAGTTATTATGCACATCTATATATGTATCATTGTCTTTGTCAAGACACGCACATCTGACAAATTACACTTTTGTATTATTTTACTTTAATTGCCAAGGTAATTTAAGTTTTAAACTTTAACTATGTTCTTGGTCGTCGCGAATAAGTAAATTTACCTTTCTCAGCTCAATCTTTGTCTAGGCACACGTTATATATATATTTTTTTTTTTTTTTTATCATCTCTATATCTTAAGATTTTTTTTCATTTTTACCAGGTTGAAGAAAAAGAATTTTTTTATTTCATTTCATTTTTTTCATTGCAAATTTTGTAACAAAAAAAATTATGATTATTTTTTTTTTTTTAATACGAATTTGCAAGATTAAAAATATATGTTATTTATTATTATCATTATTATTATTATTTTAAATTATTTTATTTATGAAATTATATATATAAAAAAAAAAAAAAATATAACTTTTTGTAATTTAATTTGTTTTTTATTTATAATTTTTCAATGAAGTTCAGTGGTGTGACGATTAATTAACAACCGATATTAAATTAGTATTTATAGTATAAATTATATTTAGAACAATAAACAATATTAATATATTTTATATGAATTTTATTTTATTAGTTTGATCTTTATTTCGGAAAATTATTATTTTTTTCTATTGTCAAAAAAAGAAAACACTTGTAATATATATAAGAGTCTAAAAAATAACACAACACAAATGTTAAAATTGTCAATTGTTTAAAGAAATTCAATATAGATAAAATTTTTCAGTAATATTTTTTCTGTCAATACAATATAAATGAAATGTTCTTTCAGGATTCACGCCTTCTGATCATTTTTTCAAAGAAAACTATTACATAGTAAATCATTATTATTTTTTTTTTTTTTCAACAAGCGTCACTAACAGCAATTTTTTTCATTTATTTTATTTTCAAATGCTTTTTATATATCATGAAGTTGGATTACTATCTCCGGTGTATAACATACATTTTTCTTCATCTTGGTCATTTTTTTTTTTTACCATGTTTATTTGGCTTCTGCCAATAGCTTTCTACTTTGATATTTTTAAATTTTTATTTTCTTCATTAAATCATTTTCAATTTTTAAAAAGTATTTAAAATAATTTATCTCATTTGTAAAATAAAATTCGATAAATATAAAAATATTAATTGAAAGTTTAAACCATTTCTAGATATTAAAAATAAAAAAAAAACAAAAAAAAGCGTCTATTGAATTAGAAATTTATAAAAATAGATTTTTACAAAAATAACAATTTCATGTAGTTTAAAAATTAATAAAAATTTTGATAAAATAATAAAGACAGATTGATGGAACTGACTTTCATATTCCTAGCAAGGTTTTTTTTTTTTTTTCCAACTAATGGGATAGATACGAATAAAATATCAAATTAATAATATAATCTTTGAATTGTTTATCAAAGTCTGACTAGACTAGATAATTATTTACGAATAAAGTTCAAATATTTTTAGAAGTTTATAAAAATTTTTTTTTTAATCAATGCTCAGTAATAATTCGTATGTAGTTTAAAAAAAAATAATATTTTTTTTAATCATATACAACATACGATTTCTTTGATGTTGATGAGTAAAATATAAATAAAAATATTTAAAAAAAAACCATGTAATATTATTTGAAATAATAATTTTCTACGTATAACGAAAGCAATATATATATCTTTCATTCTCAGTAATATACTTCTTGATTTTTTTAAATTTATTTATTTTTTTTATTTTTGTAATATTATTTTAGTACTATGAGGAGTTGATTGCAACCAACATAAATGCAATTTATTTTATGCAAACTGTCACAAGTCAGAATATAAATTCAACTGGGATTTGACTTGTGGTCATATGGCTACATGAATTTTTTTATTTAGATTGACTAAAGCTCAAAATTACGCTACACTAAAATGTCATTGCAGTTGTATTAAAACTATTTGATTGACAAAAGTTTTAAAAAAATAAAAAAAATAATATATTTATAAATTTGAAAGATAAAAATCAAATTGTTCAGTAGATCATATTTTTATACATCCAGCTACGGATGTTGAAAGATTTAAATCCTTTAAGTAGTCAAGCATGAGAATAGTCATACGTAAATTTTTCTACAATCATAAATTTTTTGTTTCTCATTTTTTTTACACTATTGTTGTAATGCAACTTTTTTTTTTTNAAAAAAAAAATAACAAATAAATTGCATTAAAAAAAGTGAATAATAAATGTCAATTTTCAGATATCCCAATGTTTTTTTTTTTTTTTTCAAACGTTTTACAGTGGAGTTGAAACTTTGTAAAAGTGAACTCGACGAGACTCTTCTACTTTATCGTTTGATAAATGTATATATAAATATATATGTATGTGTGTTTTCATATGAAGCATGAGTATGAGAAACAGAAATTGAGAACGAAAGAACGTCCTTAAACTTTTAGTCATCAAACAAGTTACATGATTTTTCGTGATACTGTTTGCGAAAGTTGTTTAATAAATTATTATTATATAAATTATCGTGTCTTTTTATTTATTCATTTATTTGTTACTATTCAAAAAAAAAAAAAAAAAAACCAAGTAGCGATATTTAGACAACAAAAACAATAGATAAAATACAAGTTAAAGATTTTTTATTTTAAATTAATATATTAGTATATTAAAAATCAATAAATTGACTATTAAAAATTTAAAACATAATTTTTAGATTTAGCATATATCTACGTTTAAATCATAAAAAAATATACATAGTGATAGAACTTAATTTTTAAATAATAAATTACATCTATAACTTTGCATAATTAAATAATCCAATTGGAAATTATTTTATCTTTTCGATATTCTAAAAATATGACCAATAATAATAGGGTCAAATATATGAATAGAATAATTTCAAAATAATAAAAAAAAATATTAAGTTGTCATTTCTAGGATTTGATTTCTAACTATTTCTGAATTCTTGTAAATTATATTAAAGTTTTATTTTTAAAATACATACATCTAGTGAAAAAAAAAACAAGATGATAATGGTGATTTCATCAATAACTATAATTATTTATAAATAAACCGAAAAAATTATTTGATGTATGATGTTTTATGTTTGTGTATTGAAATGCCACGGTATTGTTAGATATGACAGAATACATTATATTGATAACTGATAACTATCAGTGATAAGGATAACAAGGATATTGAATACATTCATTAAAGACACAATGAACACAATGTTGATTATAATATGATAGTGTAAACTATTATGTTTGGATAATAATTATCATGTAAGCCATAAACAAAAAGTCTAATAAAAATACATAATATTCACGATTTATATAATAATGAATAAATAAAACAATAAAAAATATACATCTTTGATAAAAATAAATAATAAAAAAATTAACAATTGACTACAAAGCAACTGCAATTTAAAAAAAGAATAAAAAAAAATTTTTACATGAACAGGAAACTAATAATTTTCAAACGATTTAAACGATATTATGAAGCTTTTTGCATTTTTTAAGCTTTTGAATTGTATTAATAAAATATAAAATAAAAAAAATCGACACTGTGATGAAAATTTCCTTAATTTTATATGAGCTATATATTTAATAAAATTACAGAAAATATAATTCTACAGTTATATCGAAAATAACGTGACCTAATTAAAACTAATAACATCTAAATTATAGTTTCAAATAAAATATAAAAATTAATCTTTATTATAATATATTTTTTTTTAATTAATTATGAAAATATTTTTAATCAATTTGATAGAATAACCAAATTACACGATGAACTATTTGCTTTATAAATATTTAAGTATTTATAATTTTATATTTACATGAATTATAAAATAATTAAAGAATATCTATATATAAATTTTTAAAAATTATTGATTTCTTATAATTTTATAATTTTTTAAATATATTTTTTTTAAATATTAAATTATAAAATTGATTATATAAAAATTGATATGATTTAAACAGCATATATTCTATAATTTTAGAATATGAAAAAAAAATTATAACTTTTGCATATAGTACTAGAAAAAAATTTTAAATTAAAAAAAAAAAATAAAGAAAGTAATTTATCGCTGTCCAGTCGCTTTTGTTAAACCAACTTTTAAGCTTGAATGAGAAAAGCCCTACTCCCATTAATTCTATACACCTACAAGGTTTGGTAAGTCTGTTAATTCCGAAGGTTCTTCAGGCTTGGGGAGAAATAACGTTTATACCAATGACCCTGCATTTCATTTTAGCCTAGTTTCTTGTATTTCTCAGAAGGATTTAGATTACTCATAAATTACTATACAAAAGTACTTTAGAAATCTTGTCATATAATTTGTTCAAATTCACATCTTATATTGTATTTTAATTAAAATATTCAAATGTCAATTAAAAGTCATTATCTATAACGAAAAAAAAAATAATAATAATAATAAAATTGAGAATTTTATCAGAAGTATACGATTCTTTAAATTTTTTTATCTATTTTTTTTTTATTCTTATTTTTTCTATATCATTTGTTGTATTGCGATTAACGATCGTTTTACGTGAAGTTTCTTTTTTGTAAGAGCACTTTGGTCAGTACTAAGCTTTTATCTGTGAAAGCTTCAACTCTACTAGAGGAATTTTATATTTTTTGCTTTTAAAACGCCCAGTTGAATGCCATTAATGGATTTAGTATTTATAGAAATATTATAACATTATAAATTGAATTATTTAGTTTTTTATTTTTAATATTTATATCACAATAGACTGACATTTATGATTTTATTTTTTGACATGTAACACATTGACAATCAATTTAAAATTGATATTTTTATAAAATATAATACAAAAAGTTAATTTAATTTTTCATAAAAAATTAAATAATATTTTTAGTATGATTGAAATTGATTGTAAATATTATAATAAACATTTTTATGTTTTTTATTTTTTAATCAAGTTAATTTTGTACAATGTATTGGAAATCGTCAACGTCACACTCAGGTTAATATTTTATTATTTTATTTTTATATTGAGAGAAAAAATATGCTGGTAAAAATTAAATTCACCGAATAAATATTTTCCTATTACTTTTTCATTACTTTATTATTTTTACAATAAAATATATAAAAAAACTACAGACATTGTTCGTTTTTAAAAAAAAAAAAAAAACCTGCAGTTATTTTGATTTTTATTAAAGTAATTTAAAGACCTAATTATCGAATGTATTTTTTTTTTTTTTAATACATTAATACCTCGTACAATCTATGGAATCTTCGTACAACTTAAACGATATTAAGTTTTCTATGAGATTTGCAACAGCTCGAGGGAGTCCTGACTTTTTTTTTTTTATAGTAAAAGTGCTATAAAAGTTTATTACTATTTCGAATTTAAATTTAAAAATATTTTAAATTACATTATATTACATACCAAAGTATATTATAAACTTTGTATAAATTATTTTATCAAATTAAATATGTAAAATAATTTTAGTAATAAAAATTAATTGATTATTATATAATAATAATTATGATTTATTTTCGTTTATCAATTGGTCAAATAAACATAAAATAAATTATTGTTATAAGCATTAAAAGATTAAGTGATTGACAGAATAAATAAGGGAGATGAGTATACTGTTGGCTTAATAGTTTGAATATGTATAAATCGAGAGATCACTTAACCAATCAGTAGTTCGACTTTGCCAAGTGACTATAGGGACTGGATCGTATTCGTCAGAGGGATGAGATTTGTGGTACAGTATAGTTTGGTTGACGTGACATGTTGCATTATTCATGTGTTTCCTTGTAACAAGAAACATCTCTGATCCACAACTGGACTCCAAAGGGGCGTTGACGCAACTTTGAAATTTCAAGTTGCACGTTATTTCTTGTACTTTTTTTTTTTTTTTTTTCTATCATGAAATTCTTAATCCTATCAAATCCTTCGTTTAGTTTCTTGTTGAAGTCACTTTATTATTTATATAGATAAATAAAATACCCATTGAACTTTATTTAACAATTTATATAGTCATAATTTTCCATTTTTTTTTCATCACAATGTCATGGTTGCTTTGTTATTTTCTTTGTGAATAATATTCTTTTTTTATTTTTGTATTAATTGAGCAGTTTTGCCACTTGAGAATATTCAAAAAAAAAAAAAGTATATATATGTATATCTCAGGTGTTCTTTAAACAATTTTATTCTGGTGAAATAAAAAAAGAAAAAAAAATAAAGTTATATGTATAAGAAAAATTATATAACATTTGATTTCTTGTGAACTCAGTGAAAATAAAAAAATCTAAATTTTCTCCTTCATTTTCACAGCTACCAAGTAAAAATTGTCGAGACTTTTTGATTTGTCTAGGGATCCACAGCTGGAAAAGTTCGAATCCGTTCTTTACCTTTGGGAGTATCTTGTCATTAAAAAGTTTGTCGCCTAGCGAATAGAAGACAAAAGACATATGGAAGATTCGTTTCTTTATGCTCATCTTTACTTTACTACTTTTACTATTTTTTAATAATTTTTTTACTTTGCTCTTTTATTTTAAGATTTTCTTTTTTTTCTGTCTATTTAAATATCATTTTTTTTTTTTTTTTTCAATTTTACTTTTAATCTGATCAAAAAAAAAAATATTATACAATAATTTTTATTTGACCTAAAATTTATATATTTTATTTATCTTTGTTATTGATTATATATTTATTTACTGTTTATATTCGATAAATGAAAAAATTTTTATTTAATATTTCGACAATAATTTAAAAATTAATTTTCAATATTTTCATTCATTTAACTCATTTTAAATTAAAATATATTGCAAGAAAAAAAAATCATAAAATTTCCATATTTATTGCATTTTTAAAAATCAATATTGACTATACATGAATACACTGTTTGAATAAATAATTTAACAAAGAAAAAAAAATCATAATAATAAGATTTAAAAAGTAAAAAATTTTAAATTCAAAATAATAACTATAAAAAAGTATAAAATAATAATAATTCAAGATAAAAATAAACATATTTATCAGTGTTTATATATCAAGCAAAATCAGATCAAACTTTAAAATTAGGTTTTGATTAATTAAACATAAATTTAGGTTACATGAAATATTCTCACAGTTCATTCACTTTATTGAAGTAGAAAACATTCATCAAGTTGGTCGATGTGTATAGAGTGTGTTCTCTCTAGAGACTACGTTCAGTTAAAATGCGGTACATTGGTCTCGCTAGTTTCTAGTGCACTTGAACTGCACGATGTTAGTGCATTTATATATGCATAGCAATGCAAACCAATGCAAGGGATATATAAACTCACAGCTGTGTGCATTTGTTCATATGTGCAATATGTATGTATATATATATTTGTGTAGAAGTGTGTGTTTGTGAGATTGAAAATATAGGAGTGACGAAAACGACGACGACGACGACTATAAAACCCCGAGTGGATGACGTGTGAATGTGAGAATGTGGAGACGACGCGCTGAGCAATTGAATTTGTCCAATGCCCGAATAAAGAAGATGGTTGGTTGCTGACACGATTTCAGGTGATGTTCCGTTCTGCAGATATTTCATACATATATATATGTATATAATATTATTTATATGTCATCTCATATTCTATCCCCATCTACTACTATATACAAGATCAAAATACTCGAAACATTTTAAATTTTTCAACAACGAATTATCAATACTAAAAATTCTATTTTATTATATTGTTTTTGCTTTTTTTTTTTTTTCAATATATATTTAATATAATTTAGTTACTTTGAGAAAATAAAAAAGAAATAAAAATAAAATTTTAACAATAAAAACAATAAGTGAGTTGATCAAGCTGGCTTTTCTTATCACTTTGTTCGACAATTTTGTGAAGTGCAAAATAATTCTATCTTTATTTTGCCTTTTCGTCCCTTATTTTATTTTATTTTTTTTTATTTTTTCATTTTCTGTACCATTGAAGCTTGAAGCAACGTTTTTAAAAGTAGAAAATTTTATTTGTACCAGTGAAAGGCATCTTTTTTTCAGCGTTATTCTTTTTCATCTATACCATTGTGCAGACCTCTACATTTGCGTAAATCCGTATTTTTTTTTTTCTTTCTTGAATTCACATGAAATTCAATGTAGCTAGATTTTTTTCAATTATATTACTGCATGTATATACAGATATATTATTTTTATTATTTTTTTTATTCTTGCTTTTCGCTTTTAAAAGATATCTCTATAGTAGTATCTACAATATATTTTGCATGAACTTTGTACTAATATTTTTCGAAGCACATAAGCATTATAATAATAAAAAAAAAAAAAAT
>MKYW01000058.1:851971-864556 GCA_015776835.1 Aphidius ervi
AGACCATTATTCTGGCAATTCTTTATCGTCTCGCATAATTCTCTTGATAGTGCACGTTTGGGTCCATCGTAAATCATACAGCATGACTTTTTCCAAGTGAGAAAGACAGAACAAACGGAAGTTGAAAGAAACGTAGAAAAAGTAGGCAAGAAAAAAAAAAATGTGATCTGGTGTGAAAAATAAAATAAAATATGTTGACTGAGAGAGAGAGAGAAAAATAACGCGTACTTTCATAAAAAAAAAAAACAAAAATATATATAAAAGAGTTTTTCTTTATATATCGATATATGTAGTTAAAAAAAATTACAAAGTTTTTGCGGAGACATTTCAAATTCACGAAAGTGCTAAAGTTTCTATCGATATCACAATTTTACATTAAAAACAAAAATATATATAAAAAAAATCCTGATATATTTTTATACCACTTGAATTTACTCCCTCAATTCTATTAAAGTTACATAATAATTTTATTTTATTTTATTATCCATCAAAGACATCTTGACTGTTGAATTGCAAAATCATCATAATTTCTCATATTATCTATTTAAAGAAAAAATACCAATATTAAAAATAAAAAAGTTCACAAGCAAGTTGTAGAATAAAAGAAATTCAAGCATTTTTTATATCCGGCAGTGTACATCGACAAATGCTGTAGCCTGGTCTCAACAAAATGAAAAAAAAAAAAAAAAAAAAAACAANAAAAAAAGGCTTTGTCCATGACAAATTGTTGAAGCTATTTTTTATGATTATGGTCGTGTGCAGCGAGTTACGTTAAAACTACGTCGATCGATACAATTGAAAGAAATATAAAAAATAAAAAAAAAAAACAGATAAAAGAAAAAGTTTTTAAAAAATTTCAAAAGAATATAAATATAAAATATTTACAAAATAAAAATGTCCATGTATGTATAAAATATTGATATGACTAAAGTGAAATTTATCCAAGTGACTTGTGATGAAAAGGACCCTCATCCAATTGCTCCATCAGCGTTTATAAAATTATATATATATACAAACTTATCCCAGAATGTACTATATGCATTGAAAAAATATCCCCATTTTTATACTGAATTTATATATACATGTATATATTTATCTCTTTTCTTGAGTATTTTTATTTAGAATACTTTGCTAGGATTTTTGACACTTGTCATTATTGTCTGCATGGGGATCAAAGTGGATTATATATACGAAAAAAAAATAATACATAAGATAAAAATTATAGGGGAGAGATTCACACGTTAAAACATACCATATCAAGATATTTCATAGCCATAATTGTGATCCCAAAATTATGGTTACAAATACATCATCAGTTAAATTATATCTCAAATGTTCACTTTTATCAATTTTGGCTAAAAGCCAAAAAACTTATTATTATTATTATTATTTTTTTCAAGTTTATGGAAATGTATATATATATTTTTTTTTATATTTCAAGTTAAGATAAAAGACATTATTATCATAAAAAAAAAAACGATATAATTTAAGCTCATTTAATTTCACTCAGTTTTTAATTTAAATTAATAAATAAAAAAAATATCAGATATATATTTATACAATTTTCACGTGATTTTATTTGATTATTTTTGTATGTATATAAATGTATAGGTTTGACTGTACGGTATATACTCATTGTCACTGGCAACGTCAAGAACAGTCACGAGTGTCCCTTGTTATCGACACACGTGTCTATTGAATTGTGCCTACTGGGGTGTGCACAATTCGAGAGAACAAATAAAAAATATAAGAAGAAAGAAGGAAAAAAACTGAATTGAGTAAAAAATCAAATTACAATTAGTATAAGGGCAGTGCATCTAGCTCATCTACTCTTCAATCAAATATTCTACTTCGATAAATATTTGATTGTATGCTAAGCTTGTCTATGACAATCTACACATGAATTATTATTATTATTATTATATTTTTCTTTTTCAAGTATATATCTATTGACTGTGATGGTTTATTGACATATTAACAATAGAAATATTTTGAAATAGTCCAACGACATCTGGGTATTATATCAGAAAAAAATAGAAAAAAAATTAGTAATTTATTAAAAGAATTCTAGGAAGAATGAAAATAATAAAAAAAAATCTATTCGAGTTTAATAGAACGTAAAATTAAACACGATGAATTAAATTCTTGTCCAACAGATGTATTTTTTTTTTTTTTTTATATTTTTGAAAAGAATAGAAAAATGAAAGTCATACACGTAATTTACGCTATTTATGTTTTTTTATTTATTAAGTCCTGCAGAAATTTTTATCATAAAAAAATTAAAAAATAAAAACTTTTCACATTTTAATTCTGTAAACGACCGTACTCATAAAAATTAGTGAAAATATTTTTTTTTCAAATTTATTTAAATCAAAAGAAAAATAAAATTTATGAAAATTAAAAAAAAAAAAACAAATGGAAAAAGATAAAATATAGAGCAAATAACTAAAAATTTTTTGACGGTTTATGTTCTTTACATCACCAGTAAAAGTTTGTTTCAAAGTACATAGGAAAAAACTTGTCAAACATGAACGCAAAACGTGATCTTCTTGAAAAATTTGTATAAAAACAAAAGAAATAAGACATTGAGTTTGTAAAAATATACATATGTATATAAAACACGGGTATATTCAATCTCAAAAACATCAAGAATTCAAAGTTGGCGATGACAGCTGATGAAGTAGACACATTGAAACGTGTTCTCCATATAAAATATGCAAAATATTAAATTTTTATAAATAAAATTATTCTATCAAAAATTAACAAAGTACATATTTGTAAAAAATATTCAATAAAGTCCAATAATATAAAATAATTAATTAAATTAACAAATTCATATTATTTTTTTTATAAATTATTTAAATAAGAAAAAGTTGAAGAAAAATTTCTTGTTCCATCAATTAAATTATAAGATGAACGAAAATATATAGAAAAAAAAAAAAAATGGTAAAACAAACAGAAAATTTTAAGTTGAAAGTAAATTCTAAGAAAAAAGTTTTTCACGATATCAATTGAATAAAAGATTTCATCAAACAGTTTATCCATGTTTTATTTTTTTTTAATTGGTAAAATCTATTTTCTATCAAGTCAAAAAAAAAAAAAAAAATTTGAAAAATAAAAATCAGTTGAAAGAATTTAAACAATATAAGATTAAAACATTATCAATTACTTATAGATCTATTGATTTAAGATTTTAATTTGTACAAGAAAATTCATTTTGACTAATCAAATGTAATTTTTTTTAAACATTTTACATTTAAAAAAAAACCAATAAACCCTTTTTTTTTTTAAATTTAATTTTTTAACTCAATTTGTTAATGGATTCTAGTGCACTCAAGTAAATTTAAATTTAAAAAAAATAAAAAATTGTTAACGTAAATTTTATTATTATTATTATCATGATAAAATAAATGTACTTGATATTCTGATCATANAAAATAAACTGACTTGACTAATCATGACCTGACAATTAAATTCCTTAACCAGTCTTTTTCTTTTTTCAAATTCTGCAAAAAAATAAAAATAATTTGACGTTGACTTGAAGCAAAATTAAATATTTAGTACATTGAATTAACCATCTAACAATACATGAGATATAAATCTTGGATATTTTAAAAAATTATAACACATAAAATATTTAAAATGACAAGTTTTATAAAAAATGACAACTAGCTGACGTTGGTATCATCAATTTAAAATTCTGACATTAATCCAAGATTATTAATTCCTATGTAACACATATATATTTAAATCTAGAACACAATAATATAATTATACCAAAAGTTTTGATGAAAAAAATGATATACATATATTTTAATTTTAATGACATGTCATTATAATGTAAAACAAAGTACACAATGATTTATATCACAAAAATTAGTTTTGAAAGTAATACAAGTATACGATAATGAGTGATAAATAAAAATATATATATATATTATAAAAATGTGAACGCGTGCAAGACGTATATGTATATCGTGTATAATAAACGTTAGCAAAGGTAACCAGACTTCCGTTAATATTTACGATACACGTTAAGTTCGCACCGAGGAAAGACTACTGGTTACCTAAATTTCAACTCAATGTACATTGCATAGTTCACAGCTTTTACAAGTAAACACGCAAGAATAAATATTTTCATGTTAAGTAGCTGACATTTTATATGCTAACAATATATAAGGGGTACTCAAGCATAAAGATCATACTGTGATCAAAAATAAATTCATTTTATTTTATTATATTCGTGTTTGTATAAAATTGAATTTTGTTATGGATAATATATATATATTATCTCTTATAATTCATTGACGAAAAGTTATACTTGGATTTTATTTAATAAAAAATTATGAATCGATATAATGATATTTTTTCATTCAAGTAATTATTGATTCATAAAAAATGTAATGATTTTTTTGAATTTTTAAAAGAGCTTTCAATATACTAAAAATAATGAAATATATAATAAATTATGTTACAGAATTTATGATCGGATTTTATTTTTACTTATTACTTTTGAAAGAAAACTAAATTTTCTCATAAATATATTTCTTATTAATTTGTTAAATATTATAGTACTTTTGCAGACAAAAGTTAACCAGTCAATTAAAAATTATAATTGACATATTTTTTTTATTCAATCAAATATTAATTTATAAAAATTTAATTATTTTTTATTTTTAAATATCAAAAGTTCAGACTAATAAATAATAATGTAATAGAAAATTATGGATAAATTTTTTTAATATGCTCCATTTAATATCAAAAATTAAAAACATTGAAGATTTATAAATTTAATAAATATATATTTATTTTAATCATATATATCAATGAATTTAATAAATAAATAATTTTTAATATATTTTCAAGTAGTATTTACTCGATTATTGGAATTTATAAAAATTGATTGTTCAGAGTAAATATTTATCTTAAAGAAAAGTCTAAAAGTTTATGGTTCAATAATTCTATGTCGATATTTTTAGTCTATATGTATTGCACCTGCAATAGATGCTCATGCTATAACTCCCTTGAAACTCTCAATGAATCACCTGATCCCCTACATACATTGCTACTGAAACATGACTTGTATTGAGATAAAATACACTGAGTTACACAAAACAACATTGAATATTCGTAATAAATAATCCAGACTAAAAATTTGAAAAAAAAAAATATATATATATTTTTTTATTTATGTAGATTGTTATCAAGAATAAACAAACACATTAGAAAATAATTTATGTTTAATTTATTATAATAAATTGGTATATCATAGCAAAAAAAAAATTCTAAATTTATCGAAAATTTTCGAGTATTAATTTTAACTAACATTGTACAGAATTTATCGTTAAAAAATTATCAGCTCATGAATTCAATGAAAAGCTCATTTTATTTTATGATTATAACTCAAATTTTTTAAACCATAAATTTTACAATATCTAGCTTATGTATTTTATAATTTAAAAGATAAAAAAAATAAGGATTAATTTTGTAAAAAAAAAAATATTCCAACAAAGAGTATAAAATAAATGAAGAAAGGATTTTATATTTTAAATAGTTCATTCTTTTATTTTTTGACACAAACCACTTGTGCAATAAAATTATTCAACTGTATTTAATCTTCTAAATTTTTTTCTCTTTTGAAATAATAAATAAATAAAAAATAAAAAAAAATTGAATTTCAAAATGGCAGAGTTTTATAAGTATATAGTTAAAATCTTGAAAAATAAAATAGATAGATATATAGATGATTCTATCAACTACAAGACAGTGGATAGAGAAAAATAAAATAAAAAATAATTAAGTAAGTGGTTAAAGTGAATATACGAATTTTGAATAAATTTTACTTTGAATAAATTTTTTTTTGTCAACTAAGCAAATATATAATTTTAACAGTGACCAGAATATTCGAATGAGATTTGGTAAAATAGTTTGGGTAAGTCAATTTTGCACTACGTCTTTTCACCTAATCCCGTTTCTCGCTCTGTTTCCTAAGAGAGTAGCTCGTTTCACGGTCGCACGATCCTGTTATCGAGGGAGTGGTCCAGATAGAGTGCCATGAAAAAATAAAACTAACAAAAAAAACGTATATGAAAATAAAAAAAATAAAAAGAACCATCAGAGGGTTTTCTGGATTTTCTGGATTAGGCCCTATCATTCGTAACGATATACGATAGACAGAATACAGTCTGTGATTTTTTAAAGTATCTTTTAGATGGGCAAAATCAAGAGGATACAAAATAAAAAATATATATATAAATCCCTAAATTATTCGTAGGAGGAACCAAAATTTTATATGTTATATATGTCAGATGAAAAATAACTGTTGAAAAAAAAAAAATGAAAGAACCAAATGTACACATATTTTTCTTGTTTTTTATTTTCCTTTTATCTCTTTTTTTTATTTTCTTTCATTAGTGGAATAACTCAAAAATTATATTGCATTGTCACTTATAATATTCTATAATAGAAAATGCCAATGACTAAAAGCATCAAATTAAATTGAAAAGGGTCTATTTTTAATTTCCGGTAATATTGGATTTTTTTTTTTTATTTATTTGAGATAAACGCAAAGGTAAATTGAGTATTTCCGTCATCGATCAGCCAAAATCAAAGCAAGAGCGATTGATTGAAAATGCGTCAATATCACTTGCTTTGATTTTGCCTGATATTAAACAAATTACGCCACAAGCTAGATGTATTTTTGTCAATAATTATTTTTAAAATTCATGTAATACGTTGAAAAAGGTTCAAACTGGCATTAAATGTCAAAATTTGACATTAACTTTCACCTGAATAAATATTGAACCCATTTAATTTCTCAAAAATCATCAATGTAAATTGAATTACAAGCATTATTAATTTATCACCTTTCAAAAGCAAATCAACCATTTTCTTTTTATTTTATTTTTCCCAAAATTTTCCAAGTAATCAAACTTCAAAACTATATATCTTTTTTCTCTGTTTATTTGAATTCTTTTTTTTTCTTTTTTCTCAAGTAAGAATGTATCTTTGATCATGTAAGTGCTGTCGTATGTATATATATACTTTAGGTACATGTGGGCTGGCAGATTTAAGCACGGAAGCAAGGCGATCAAACGTATGTAAGAAGGGTGGACGTTGTACGTGCCAACACCACCAGCTTGTCGTTGGAGCGTCGGAAAGTTGCAGGTGTCACTTGATTTATCGAAGCGACAGCTTCTACCGAAGACCGGTATCCGGAAATAGGGATAGTTTAGTCTTATATGTGTATGAGTTAAAACACGTTTTAGAAGTCAGCTTAGATGCTAAGTATATATATGCTACAGCTATAAAATTACACTTATATGCATCGATAATTTACAGATAATGATAGCACTATAAATAAACTGTATCAGTTTAATGAATCGAATATTTTCATTATAATTAATTGACCTTAATAGACAATGTGTTTAATACATAACACTTGTGTAATTTAAATTTATTCCAAAATTTAAAGCTCTATGTGTATATAGTCCAAAAAAAATTTAATAAATACAACTCTTGGAAAATAAAGAAAAAAGCTCATGGGAAAAAAGCTCAAATCAGAATAAACACTTTGAGTAAATAAGAGAAAAAAAAAAGAATAAATAAATATAATAAAGAAAAAGGGGGAAAATAGAAACGTGTAAAAATAGAAAAATAAAAAGCAAAGGCACTCGGTCAACCGCCAAAGTGGATACGCTTCATTGGTTCAAGAAAATAGGGTGCGAAAAGAAATAAAAAAAATTAAATCTATCCAGTACACCTCAATTTTGTAACCATTTTTCTAGCTTTTGCAGGAAGGACAAATCGTTTCTGTGTGTCCATGTAGTGCGCATGCACATATACATATATAAATTCGTTGATGGTGTTATATAGGAGAGTATATTGTAGGGGAAATCAATCGCCAACTTTTGCCAAACCCTTGCTTTTATTACCTTCTATTCATTGTTGCTCTTTTGTAGAGCTATATATATTTATAAATAAGCATTGAATTTCAACCCCTCGATTCAATACGCACACACCTTCACAACTAAAATCAACGAATAAATATATACTAGGGTAAATATTAATATATTATATATTTGACGGTTTCCACAAAATTTGGCTAATGTTCAGGTGTTCAAGGTACTTTTGTATATAATGTATGATTATGTAATGAATAAATCAACTAAATAATGCACCCTAAACACCAATCGTATGCATCAATACTCTTTGACAATACTAAAATTATTTAAAAATGTTTAGAATAGCCAATACAGATAGTTCGATAAATTTTATTTATTTTTAATTCAATGTGTTCATAGTGTAATAATTATTGATTATTAATTACTAGCAATTATTAATTTGTAATAATGATAATATCTATACATATTCATAATTAGTGAGTAATAATCGATAATTATAATAACACTACTAATTATCAAATTAGTTATACCGACAATTACTGTTGGAAAAAAAAATTATAATTTTTATTATATCATGTATTTATATAGTTATCGTGTTCTCTAATCAAAGCATAGTTAAATATAGTAAATAATAATATTATGGTTTGATGGAAAAATATTGTTATCGTATTTAGAAAATATGATAAAAGAAAAAATCAATGAAAAACACAATTCAATGTTATTATTAAATCTGTAATAAATTTGGAAAAAATAATTCTGTCACTCCATATAATATTGAGAAAAATTTTCTTATTATATCTTTAAACTAATTAGTTATTGATAACTTATAAGTGCTTATGAATAATTTTTTGGTTCAACTATTTGAAAATAGCACGCATAATAAAAAAAGTTTAGGTATTTTGGTTAAGCTTTTAAGAAAAAATTATCGAGTCAATTATTCAGATAATTTGCCTTATTTTAAAACCCGTTATTTATAAAGCTTTTTTAATAAAAAATAAAAAAACTAAATTAGTGAAAATATGTAAAAATATTACACCAAATGGCACAGTCTTGTTCAATTTAAAAATGATAAATTATTTTTGCAATAAATTAAGAAAAAAAAAGCTACTTTAAGCATTAACAATTGCAGAATAAATTTGTCCATCAAAATAAATTATATTTGTACTTTTAGTTTTATTTTGTTTTTATATAATTTTATAAATATTTTGATTCTACAAATATAAATTCAACTGGACATTTATCAAATGAGTTTATATGGTAGAGATAAATATTGAAAAAGAAAAAAACTAATTATTCATGTGTATATATAAGAGATATATTAAAAAATTGAATATCAACACGCTAATGTATTATACAACGTACAAATTTAAATTAGTGTAATTAAATGTGGTGACACGCAAAACTGTAATCATGAACTTGTCTCGTATTTCTGTTTTCAACCCATTTCTTTTTTTTTTTTTTTAATACGTCCATCCCTATGTGACGTGGGGTTACCACATTAAATATATATTTATATTATACCCAGTATAGTTATTCAATTTGATGATTTGCATTTATGTAAAATACTATAATAATTTCAATGTCATGTATTAAACCTTTCGTATATATTGATAATTTAAAAATTAAAATAAATAAACACACAATTTTAAATCAACGGTGTTTTTATTATGCAAAAAGGACAAAAATAAAAACAAATTTCTATCGATCAATGCTGAAGTAAATGAATGAGAATGATATTGAAAAAAAAAAATTGAAAATTAAAGAAATATATTGCAAAAAAAAAAAATATATTTCAGTTGAAAAACGAAAGATTTAAAAGCTCTTTCTACAATGTACAGCTGATAGATAATGCATACTTTTTTTTATAAAAGGTATATAATTTTTTTTTTTTTTTTTTTCCATTACTTTTTATAGTTTTGAATTTCTTTACATAATATAGAATATTGATTTGTCGAATATTCGTATACAGTTTTGTATATTAAATTTTTCATGTCTAAAAATTTTATTAAATTTTTTGCTTTTCATGTTTAAAAATTTTTGCCTGGAGTGTACAAGATATTCAAGTTTCAGAGTATCAATAATATTTTTTTTCTTTTTATTTGAAAATGATAGGTAACAGTATAGATTTCTCAATATCAACTCACATAATTTTTCTCGGACATCAGCGCAATTCCGCGGGGTGAACTTACAACTATTCACAAGGGAGTACTTTCAAAGTGGCGTGTAAATTTATAGTTTAAAAAAATGGTTTGTAAAACTTGAAAAATATAAAATGAAAACTCAATAATACCAGAAGCATCAAGAAGTTAAATTTCATGGTATTATATGTATACGAATAAAATATATATAAATGTATAAAAATAAATCAATATAAAAATTAAGATTATATATGAAAGATATTATCGACTGATAATTAAGAACTTTATATAAATACTTCTCAACGTTTTATCAAAAATATTAAAATACAAAAGTTAATTAAAAAGAAAATTATTAATTAAAATGATAAAACCCAAGCAGAGATAATTTTTTCATTAGTAAAAAAATTAAGATAATAAAAATAAAAATAAGTAGATCCAGATAAAATTGAAAGTTAAAAAAAATAATGTCAATTATAAAAATCAAAACAAGTGCCAATTAAACTAAAACTAAACAAAAAAGAAATTAATCACAAGTGATGAAAGCAATAAAGTGGCAATTGAAATAATGATAAAGTATATGAGATTATCCTTTTAACCGAATTAAGAATATATATTTCTGTGCAGCGTTATCAAATATAGATATGAAAACGTTTGCCTGAATATCTGAATATTCCAATAGCTAATTAATAATTATACAAAGTTTTATAAATTAAAATTATTACACTCACTCGACATCTACCTATAATTAAAAAAAATATATATAAATTTACAACATCAAACAAAATTAATTTCCATTGATTTAATTAATTAGTGTTTCAATTAACGTTTTACACAAAAATAAAATTTTTTTATTGTTCAGAGATAAATTGTTTCTATAAAGTGATAAACTTGTTTTTTTTTTTTTTTCTCACTACATTTAAATCATAAAAAAATTACAATGTACTATTAACAAAAAAAAAATGTACTTGAATTATATAATCAAGTTAAATAACAAAGTGGAAATTTGATAATTAATAGTGTAGACTAAAATTACGTGTATTTTACAAATTATGTTGTAAGTGGATTGATGAATAAATAAAAATAAATTTAGCGAATATTATATGAATCATGGAAAGTTCATAGTAGTGCAATTTAGTATAATCAAATAGGTTTATGTTGACCTCGAGTAATCGCAATAATGGAGGATAGTATTTTAGTAGATTTATTAATACAATGTACAAATGGAGATTAACCCTGGCTTATCAACAAGTCACACATTTTATTTTTTAATATATTGTTTAAAAATATATATATTAATTGACAGATAAAATTTAATAAAGTGAAAAAAAAAAATTAATTGACAGTTATTTGAGAATTTCTGCTATTTTTTTTTTAAATATATATATTTAGAATCAGGTGATATGTCGCTATCTTTAGAATTATGTAAAATAATTTTAAAAAATTAAATAATTTCATCAAAGTCTACACTGAAAATGGAGAAGTTTAAAATTTAAATTAACTAATATATTATGGATATTGCTTGAAATAATTTATACACATTAATAATTAAATGACAACCCATAAATTATCGACTTATTTAACTTATCTGTTTTTAACTTTTTTTTAATTATCTATTTGATCAATTGTCAGTTTTATGATTTCATTAGTAGAAATCACAATTTAAATTGTAAAAAATTTGAAATAATAATTGAAAAAAATTATCGTATATAAATATACAACTCACCAAATACACGACCAGTTGATGCAATCTTAATCAGAAACCATATAAGATAAGCATGAATAATCCAATCTTGGCGATTCACAATCATGTTGGCAAAAGTTTTACTCGACTTTCAAGCCAAGCACCAGTAGAGCCACAATAGCCACCACCACAATCAAAATCGATTATTGCTGATTTGATAAATGGGATATACCTTCGTTTGGAGGTAATATTCAACGGGTTGTATTTAAAACTACGCATCACTATGATCAAAGTTTTAACTTAAACTTTTGTACTATCAAACTTTTTGGTTGCATTGTTTAAAATTATATTATCATATAATTAGTAAAAACTTTTATACTATTAAAAATCATTAAATTAACAATTAAAATTCATTAAAATTTTATATAAATATACATATAATATTACAATAATAAATCACAAAAAAAAAAGTAATAATAATAATTGAATTATTTTATTATTAAATAAAACTTTATGATTTAATTTAATTGGATAAAATTTATTTATTTATATTATAATATTTATCAAATGTTTTTTTATTTGAAAAAGGGTTTATTCAATTGTTTCGATTAAATTTCATCAATATTAAAACATATGTCTGTCAATAATTCACATTTTAGTTAAATACATTTGTCAATGTCATCAAAATAATCAATGACAACACAAAACAATACGAAAATTTCAATTGAGTTACGTTCAAATACGTACATACAAAGTAAACTATGTGTACAAGTCAAGTATTTCCGTTTTCAATTGATTATTTACATATGCACATATGCATGTAATACACAAACAAAAAAAAAAAAAAAAAAAAAAAAAAAAA
>MKYW01000058.1:864562-884437 GCA_015776835.1 Aphidius ervi
AAAAAAAAAAAAAAAAACAATAATATACACCAAACAAAAAAAATATATAAACAATTACACTCACATATATACACACACACACACACACACACACACTATTAAATTAAACTTTATTTGTTTATATATACTGTATGTATTTTTTTTGAAACAATTTTTTATTTAACTTTTTTTTTGTTTTTAAATTGAGTAACAATTAAATTATACTGCAATATATTTTACAATTAAATTTTGTAATATAAATATATGTATAATTTTCATTAAATATATTTGTAATTTAATTCACAAATATAATAATAATAATAATAATGATTTTTTGTCAACAGATAAAGTACTTGTTGACAATAATTATCCATTTTGTGGTGTGACATCACGTATTTTCAACATTGCACTGTAGTTGTATTATTTAACAAAATACATATACCATTTGGACTTTAAAGTGTGGTCTTGAGTTTCGACAATTCAATTTAATACATAATATATATATACTTATATATAGTATAAAGTTTGAAAACGACGTGACCTCAGTTTATGTATAAGTTGAAGATTCGACTTATGCCATACACTAAGCTTAAGTTTACTGATCACTGCACTGTGTTTAAATAAAGTTGTAACAGTATCTACGTGAACAGACAATTTACTTATATATACACTGTACATATACTGTGACAAAAGTTTTAATATTACATTGACAAAATAAAATCATTGTCGTTAATAACTAGTTTACGAAAAATTTTAATAATCAAGTTTTGACTTTATACTTAATTTTTTCAAATAAATTTCAATTTAAAAAACACGTGTTAATTTATTATCACTGTTTAGTTTCTAGTTATTTGAAAATAATTAAAAACAAATTAAAATGATTTTTTAAGAACAAAATCGTCGTTGAAATATATATATGAGTGGGTTAATAACGTCACACGAGATACACACAGAGAGTGTAAGAATCATCAGTCGTTTGACCGGTTTCAAATAATATCCCACACCAAATAAACTTTTTTAAAAAAACCAAAAAAGTCGTTCGATGGTTCTCTGAGTTTTTTCTGTTTAAACACTTTCACCGAGGACAACCAGTGTGATAATTATATTGTATATGTATAATATGTTCTCGACACTCACAATAATCACAGTGACATTGAATCATACACATCAAATGCATAAATATATAAAATATTTCGTAAATTGATATATCATTTCATAATTTCAATGTAGCAATATTGCAATTATTACCTTTGAATAATTATATCCTTTAAATAACAATATATTATTATTATTTTTATGATTTAATTCAATTGTTTGGTTATTTTTTTTTTTTTTCAAATTATTAACGCATGATAGAATTTTAATTGATAATAGGTTGAGAGTGTGATCATGACCGAATCACAATTCATACTGGTACGCCATCGAGCGTTGATGAAATTTACCAAACTATCCTCACCATCCCTTTGCCTATATTTTCTCTCTCTCTCTCTCTCTCAGCCTTGTTGGGATATATTTCTCCACCCGCGCATACTGACTTGGCGCGCATTATATTCAATCCATGAAGAAGGGATGATATATATAAATTTTTATAATGTGCGCAAGTCCACAAAATAACGGGGGATGTTTTACGTTTTACCCCTCTTTTTGCTTTATATTTATTTTTTAACATTGAATTTGCAGAATGTTGATGTGCAAAAAATAAAATAAAAAGAAAAAAAATAAGAAATGTTAGTCGAAAATAAAAAGGAAAAAAAATTATTTTATATAATGAAATGGGGAAAAATAATAATAAAAAGAGAAAAATTTTACTGCTCTTTAAAGTTTTAATCATCTGTTTTGTTTATATATGCGATTCTTCATTATGCAGCACGTCACTTTGTAACTGGCAATTACTTTTAATTATTGGCAATTAAATATATCCGGTTATAATGCATTTTAACTTTATTTTTCGTGTGACTATCATAATATGTAGTATTATAAAATTTCATAAATATCATTTTTTGTATTTTATAAATTATTATCATTCGATAAATTGTCACAAAAAATTTTAAGCTTATTAAATTTTTAATGTAATTAATTTATAAATATACTGCTATTGAAAAATAATATTTACTAATTAAATATATGAGAGTTATAAATTTTACCTATTAAAAATACATAAAACAAAGTTAATAAAAAAAAATAAAATTATATAAAAGTTGATATAATATAAATGTATCTAATTTTTAATTAAAAAAATTTTTAATTATATTTGTATTAATTGGAATTTCATTGGAATTGATATTGTATATAATTCGAGTCTTTTAACAATAAACGTGATTCAAATAAATATACAAAAATGAGTTAATATGAAAAGGAAAAAAAGGAAAAAAAAAAGTTAAAATAATTGATTAGCACACGACAGTACAAATGAGACACTGAAATAAAGTAAATGTAATTCGTTGGTATTCGTTACAGTTTGATAAAATTAGTTTCTACATTGCATGTTGAGTTACAAGGGAATATAGCTGAAATTGAAACTGTGCACATTTTCGAGTGGGGTCAAACTATGGGCCATCTAATCCAATGTTTTACAAGTTTACTGATTGCAGCAGAACGCGTTGAGAGAGCCATGAGTTTATTTTCTAACATTCGCTTTTTCGAAAAACAATGTTTCGAGAAACTAATTTTCCACAAACATCAAATTGGCTTATCGTAAAATTTTATAGTTTTAAAAAAAAAATATTTAAATACAGCTACTTTTAACAAATATATATATATATTTATTTTTCATTATACAAAATTGTTAAAAATAATATGAAAATATATAAAATGTAAATCATTTTTAAGATCATCTACTTACAAGTTGAACTAAATTTTTTTTTATGATATCAACTCATCATTTTTATGATTTTAAAAGAGTATAATAAAATCTATTTAAGATAAAATTTCATATATATTATTGTACATTATATACTTGAAAGGGTACACAAAAACGATGTAATAATTTTTAAAAAATCTGTGTCATTAATCGCTAAGAACCATACCTCGAGGCAATTTTTTTATATATAATTTTGAGTTTTTTTATTTTTTCATCTGAATAATAGTACATTAGGCAAATGACCAAACCACCCTCAGTGGGAATTGTATACGCGTGTGGAGGATACAACAACGTGTCCCGTTACAATCTTTAGTCCCCAATGAAATTCCACCTGGTGCAGTTATTTATCACTTTTATATACTGTGGCCTCACGGCGTTATGCAAAAGTGGTATATCCCATTGCGACTATTTTGCCTTCCGGTTATAAGAAGAAAGAAATTTTACATTTTAAAATAGCCAAGGATTTTTTTGTTTCATATATAAAGTAGAATCAGTTTTTACTGTGAATTTAGATATAGCATCATCATATACATGTGAAAAATAATATGCTTGAATCGTGATGTGGACATATTCATAATGCAATATCTATCCTCAGGCAATGTATAACACACATTTATTTAATAGAGATATTATGTGTGTATATTTGCAAATAGAAAAAAAAAAAAAAAACAAAACAAAAGTAATACCAAAATAAACATGTTTATTTAATGATAAAAATATTTTTTAAAAAGTAAATATAATTAAATTATAAATAATATATTTATATTGATAAAAAAAAATAGATATTATATTTAAATGTTTATAAATTATTTGAAAATTATTTATCTGTGATGAAATTAAATAAAAAAAAAAATAATAAATTGTTTATTTTGTAGTGTTTGTTTTATTGTAGCTGTCATTATATTTCAATAAATTTTCATTCAACGTGATATGTACAAATCGTAGCACCAACTAAATAACCTGCAAGTGTAGCAACAACTGGAAATTACAAAACTTTAGAATATTTGATTTAAACTATTATTAATTTCCTCGCTCAAAGTATATGTTTGTTGTTTGAAAATTCAAGAATTTAATTAAACCAAATAACACATCCTAATTATATTCATCAAAAAACTATATTATAATAATAAACAATTGACCTCAAAATATCAATTGATTTATAATAATTAAAAAATTTATTATAATACTATTTTTGTGGTTTGTTTTTTTATTTTATTTTTGCACTGGTTTAGAAGACAAATGAGTAAGATTTAGTAAGCGTAAATTTGCAAATCCACAATTCACATTTTATCGTTTTATTTGAAGGACAGATGTGGGCGACTGTTGTATAAGCCCCCATAGCCTCATGTGTATACAATATATATATTTTTTTTATTTTAAAAAGTACACGAGAGATGCGACTATAATTTTTTTCAAAACTATATACGACTCAGACTGTCAAGCAACATGGCTGTCTAAAGGTAAGCTTGCAATATTTACACCGGTTTATCTTTGATTTATGTGAATTTTTTATTTCATTTTTTATTTTCCCTTATTATTATTATTTTTTTTACTGCTTTGTATAACCAAAGACCTTTGTAAAATTAGATCTTTACGATAAGAAATTTCGAGAATGAATATATGCAAGTGTGAAAATGTCATGAATATAATTTGTAAAATAAATTTACAATTGTATAATTATTACTTATATGTATAATAAATAGATGCAGGTTATATTAATATATATAAATACAGTATGTATATGTTTTTGAGTATAATACCTTGTCTTTTGTATTTACCACAAGTTCACATTAAATTTTCGTACAAAGTTGGTGGTTATAAGAACTTACTGGATTCGCAACACTGGCACATATATATATACACTTAAAGACGATTGTCTCGTATGCCCTGTGGCTGGATTCCAATGTCTTGAACGTAAGTTGATGATAAACCCCGTGAGACTATAGAACCCAAATGCTCCTTGCATCACGTACCCTTATGTATTTAATGTCTATATATATATATATGAGTATATATACAAATGCCCAGGGGCATATCAACGCCCCATGTAGCTCAGTCAGTTTTTGAATTGAACTAAATATAATCGTTTATACTTTTTATATAAAAAAAAAATATCAAGACTATATATATAATACACTTTATTAAAAAATTTATTGTTGTTATGTATTTAATTATTATTTTGATGTATTCATAGTATCTTATTAAGATTTTTAATTCACTGATTTTTTTGTTTCATAAACTCTCAAATTTGATATATAATTACACATAAATCAATGTCAAAGGTTTTTTAAACATTATATATGAATATATCATTGTATTATCTTATCATTTGTCAAATGGAAATGGATAAATAAATAAATAATAAAATGACAGAACAAAAAAATTATATATATATACATATATAAAAAAGGTATTGTTGAAGATTTGTGGTGTAAAAAATAAATATTTGTGTATATGTAAGTGACAAATGATTGTAAGACTTGACTGTTCAACATTTTAATACGTTGAAAAAACAAAATATGATATATATATATGTCAAACGACGTAATGGGATTCACACTTGTGATAAAAATTTTGAAGAATCATCTACCCTCTTGATTCTATCAAATTTGTCATTCGGTAAATATATCTTCATGACCAACGAAAAAATAAAATAAAAATTTCACATATGTATAAATGTATATGTATAGAATAAAAGTCCGAAGAAGGGAAAGTTAGCAAAAAAAAAAAGCTTGTGGTCTCATTCACATTCATGATATGCCAAGTATGGTGTGGAGGGTTTTTTAAAATAGGAAGAAAGATTTTCTTGGCTATTTCCAATTCATTTTGAAGCTTCGTAAACAATGTAAACAGTGTAAACGTGCAAATAAGTTATCCGGTTAAGGTGCAGAAGAATCGTTTCACTTGATTAATGTTTGAAGTGAAAAGTATCCATAGAACGTGGTAAGCTATTCATTAATATATTCATGTACGTTTTTCATTTTTATTATATATATATATTTTTTTTTTATTGTTATTTTATTTATTTATTTTTTTCCATTTTCATTTTTCAATGTGTTTAGCATTTTGATGGGTTGATATTTTAAATAATTTTACTTTTTTTTTAGCTATACGTTTATATATAAATTTAAGTGTTTTAATTTTTAAATAATATTCATAAATATTCAAACACTAATGGATTTTTTTTGTCAAATCAAAATCAATGTCTGGATGATAGAAGGGTATGTAAAAGCATGTGACATTTTTATTTAAATAGATTTATTTTTTCTAGTTACTTTGTAATAATTAATTTTCATAGAAGACTCTTTGCTTGTTAAATAAACATTAAGGATCCAAAAGAATGACACTCAAAGGTTAAATTAAGCTGTGGGTATCAATATAGTTTTAGTGTGGTTTTTTTTACTGGCTATATCATCAACTCTCAGTTTTATTTTTTTTTATTTTTTTAGCCTCGCCCTATTTAGGTATTCGAGCAAGCTATCTCCCATCAAATTGCTTCGTTTTTTATTTTTTTTTTCTCTACTAAAAGAAAGAATAATCAATGAACTAAGTGAATATTAATTATTTTTGAGTATATGTCTTTAAATAAAATATACGTATAAATAAATGATGCGAAAAACGAGGATTTTACCGGAATTTTTATTTAACAAAAAACGTAATATGAGAGGTTGATAAAAAAAAAAAATTGTTGATAAAGGAAAGAAGAATGAAAAATAAAGAAAAAAACGTATAAGACTAAAAGGTCGCCTGTTAACGGCCTGACAGTTCTAAATTCGCCTTAGGGTAGAGCGACAGTTGCGAAACACTCTAGTGTAATAAATAAAACTTTCAGGTTTAAAAAAAAAAAAATAATAAAACAAATATAGTTAATGTCTTTTAACAAGTTAAAAATAAAAAAAATAAAAATTAATTACTTGCATTATTTAATATTTTAAATTATTTGTATTTAAAAATTTTTGGTGTTGTTTTATTTAGATTTTTAAATTCAACTGTATGTATAGTTTATTCATAAAGTAATTTTTAATTTTAATTTATTAAAATTCAAGTACCACTTCTTCATGAGTACAATCAAGATCACGATAATATATAACTCTTATTGGTAGATGAAGAGCACTTTATTGGCACTTGGAATAAATACGTAAAACGCAAAAAAAAATTTTTAAAAGTCAGCTAATACAACTTACACGTGCAATAAGGTTTTTTTTCTAATTTTTAAGTTTTAAATTTATAAAGTTATGTATGTATAATGAACGAGTATTAAAGTACCAAAGACAACATTGATGGAAAAGTAAAGTCTTTGATCAAATATCTGTATAAAACTTGACTCAAGATTCTGTCAAACTTATATATATTCTCGAGTGCGATTGCTGACTGAGTGCAAAGAAATGAAATGACACTTTGTATTCTTGAACTATCTCTCTCTATGTCTCATAATAAAGTTTTATTTTTTTCAATGTTTTATTTGTTTATATATGTAATTTTTAATACCTTTGTTCATCATAGAAAAAAATATAAAAACTGACATTACTCTATTATATATATTTTTTTATTTTTTAAAATAAACAACATTTTTATTGGTAGTGTTCTTTTTTTTTTTGTTATAATATTTTTAACTACTTTTCGTCATGAAAATAAATATAATTATTATTAACTCGTTATTACTTTTTAGATCTTTACCTTATTCAGCAAATTCATGAAAATATTCTTCATGCAGTCAGCTTAAAATATTCACAAAATCTGCAAAAAAAAAAAAATATTAAATATAAAAAATTATATGATATTTTTTATAAACTAATTTAATTTATATTTTCATCTAAAAGCTCATATTAATAGGTGAACATTATATACATGATTGTATAAAAAAAAAAATTAATTAAAACTAAAGATTATTTGAAATAATTAAGTCCTCTTTTAAAGTTTCATACAAATTTTCTAATCGAAATTTAAATGAGTTATCTCTGATAACCCCATGACAATTAATTAAAACAATGCAAATAAAAATCATCAAATAACAATGACATTTATTTACATTCATTTTAAAATTACTTGATACTTCGCGGCTCACGATTTTGGTATATAGAAATGCCGCTTAAAAACCGCCATGTTAACAATGATAACAATGTCATGTTGATAAAATAAATAGTCGGTTATCGACTGTTAGTTAGTATGAGTTATGTCTTATCTTTAGAGTACTGTCAAAAAAAAAAAAAACAAGTAAAGTAAATAAATAATAAACAACAGATTAAAATGTGTAATTGATGACACAATAAATGTCAAAATGAATTTAGAACTATTGGGTAAGTATGATCAATGATTTATAACATAAAACAATGAGACTAATAATCATATATTTTTTTTTAAATTATAACAGAATCATTTGGACAAAATTATCCAGAGGTAAGTTTAACTAACAAAATACAAAGTCAAACATAACCTTTGTTGTCAAAATCAGTTATCTAACATTTTTGTTTATTTGATATTTATTTAAAAGGAATTTGATGGTACACTTGATTGTATATCACTTGCTGTGACATGTACATTCAATAAAAGAGGAACACTACTTGCTGTTGGATGCAATGATGGACGTATTGTCGTTTGGGATTTTTTAACTAGAGGAATTGCCAAAATAATAAGTGCTCATGTACATCCAGTTTGTTCATTGAGGTAAAAATATATATGCAACATTTAATTTAACAAGTATTTATACTTATTAACATGAATGAATTATAATTTTGTGTGTTTTTCTTATTTAATAGCTGGTCAAGAAATGGTCATAAATTACTTAGTGCTTCAACTGATAATAATGTTTGTATTTGGGATGTTTTAACTGGTGAATGTGATCAAAAATATAAATTTCCATCACCAATATTAAAAGTACAATTTCATCCAAGAAATCCAAATAAATTTTTAGTATGTCCAATGAGACATGCAGCTGTTATGGTTGAAATTGAAGGTACACATCGTGTTATACCATTGGATGAAGATGTATGTTGTTTATTTATTTAAAAAAAAAATAATAATTATCAATATCAAAGTAGTGTTTAATTATTATTTTAAAAAATTAAATTTACAGAGTGATTTGAATATTGTAGCGTCATTTGATCGTCGTGGTGCAAATATATTTACTGGTAATGCTCGTGGACGAATATTAGTACTTGATGCAGAAACATTAAAAGTCAAAGCATCATATAAAATATCACAAGGTACAGCAAGTAATACAGCTGTTAAAAGTATTGAATTTGCTCGACGTGGTTCATGTTTTTTAATAAATACATCTGATCGTGTTATACGTGTTTATGATAGTACTGAAATATTAGCTTGTGGTATTGATGGTGAACCAGAGCCAATACAAAAATTACAAGATTTAGTCAATAAAACAATGTGGAAAAAATGTTGTTTTTCTGGTGATGGTGAATATGTTTGTGCTGGTTCAGCAAGACAACATGCACTTTATATTTGGGAAAAAAGTATTGGAAATTTAGTTAAAATTTTACATGGTACTAAAGGTGAACTTTTACTTGATGTTGTGGTGAGTTAATAATATAATTTGAATGAAATAAAAAACAACCACTTGAAGAAATAGTGGTAAACATGTTTGTTTTTTTTAGTGGCATCCAGTTAGACCAATAATTGCATCTATATCATCTGGAGTTGTATCAATTTGGGCACAAAATCAAGTTGAAAATTGGTCAGCATTTGCACCAGATTTTAAAGAACTTGATGAAAATGTTGAATATGAAGAACGTGAAAGTGAATTTGATTTAAGTGATGAGGATAAATCAGTTGTTCAAGGAGAAGAAGCACATGATATTGATGTTGATGTTGATGTTGCTGCAATTGATCGTGTTGCTGCATTTTGTAGTTCTGATGAAGAGACTGAAGATATTGATTCATTACAATTTTTACCAATTGCACCAGATGTTGAAGAAACAGAAGAGGGTCAATCTACCTCACATGATCCACCATCAAAAAAACATCGTTCACATGATATTAATTTACAGGGTGCACCAACTGATGGTTTGTATTATTTATTTTTTTATTTATCATTGTATTAACTATTGTTATTTAATGATAATATAATTTTTTGTTTTATTTTTAAATAAATATTAGAAACACATCCTATGCTGAATAAAGGCAAAGATAAACCAGCTGCTAAAAAAGGCCGACCTCGACTTGAACATCGTAAAGGCAAATAATTTTTTATTTTTATTTTTATTATAATAATTAAAAAATTTATATTTCATCAGCTTAATTAACGAAAATTAAATGAATAAATTTTTTTTTTTTCAAGCTAAACTATTCTTTTGCACTGAGTTAATATTTTTAACCAAAAAAAAAAAAATTATTATCACTAAAAAATACACTGATGGTTTGTAAATATGTCAAATGTCCAATATCACGTTGACATGGGAAATTAATTGTTGATTATTTTAATAAATCATTGGTATAAATAAATTAAACATAAAAATATCATGAGCTTGTTTATAAAAATGTCTAAGCATCACATAAACTCAATGATTGTCCAAGAAAAAAAAACGACAATCAACAAAATATTCAGTTAAAATTCTCATAATTATTTCATGCAAAAACATAAAACATTTAAAATATAATTAGAATAATTATTTAAAAAATAAAAATACATACATAATGAGAGGATACGAAATGAACAAGCAGCTTCTCCTCCACAGCCATGAATCTTGTATCACAATTTTTTTTTTTTTTTTTGCTCGTAAAACCAATAACACAATTCACTTTAATTTTCACTTTTTTATACACAAACATTATCTTCTTAATTTAAATAATTGATTAGATATAATTTTACATTTAATTCGCGATTACATGAATTATTTTAGAATGATTAAACTTTGGGAAAAACAGAGTCGACCGGCTTTTTCAAAACTAGCCGAACCAAATGAAGTTGGCAGTTATCGTTATTCATTTTTTTTTTTTTTTTTGCAAAGATGGCGGAGCAAGAGAAAATGCGCGGTTAATTTAAAATTTGAAAAAAAAAAAATATACACTTTTGTTCTTGTAAAAAATAATATAAATAAATAATTTTAATTAATTAAAACAATATATAATATTCAGATAAAGCTCTCTTTAAAACATTTATCAATTAAAAAAATTAAAAACTTTAGTATTAATATTTTATTTTTATATTTTATTAGCATACATTGGATAATTATTTGCTTAATTTTTTACACCTATTAATTTATTTAATAAGTAATCGTAATTATTTAAAAATTTCCTTTTAATTATTTAATATTTATAAAAATATAACTCTTTTTTTTTTTTCTCATCGCTGATGAGTGCTGCCAATTTAAAATAACGTTAAAACATAAAACTTTAGACATGTTCGAAGGTTATGCTCTTGATTGTTGTGACATGTTGATGATCAATCAACGTATCTAAAAGATTAAAAAAATAATGATATTTTTGATAATACTATCAACCAAACTAAGTCTTAATAAAAAGAAAAAAAATCTAACCAATAATTATACTAAAGAAATAATTAAAAAATAAAATTTATCATTCAAAATACAAGAAATAAAAAAATGTTTTTTACAAAATTTATTCGTGAATTTAATGATAAATTATTCAATGCTAAACAACAAACAACACAAAATGTACAATTAATGCAAATAGCATTTTTTAAAGCTGGAATTATTGTCATAAGTTCAATTGTTATTGTATGGATATCAATATTTCTTTATACAGCATTTTATTGGGCATATATGCCAAGTATGATACACATGCGACCAGTACATCTTGAATTTGAGTAAGTTAAAATTTTAATAGCACATTACTTCATGCTAACAATGAAATTTTATGATAATTATTTGTTTTATTATTATTTTAGATCATGTGAAAAAAATAAAGGAATATGTAGTTTTCCATCAGCAAATGTTCAATTGACTAAAAAACAACAACTACTTATGGTTGGCCAACCATATAAAATTTATTTACATCTTGAAATGCCTGAATCAAATGCCAACAAAGAACTTGGTAATGATAAAAAAATATATAAATAAATAAACAAACAAATGATTATTAATTAATTTAAATGTCTTAATGTTGTTTTTTTTTTTTTTTTTAATTTTCAGGTATGTTTATGGTTTGTGCAAATTTATTTAGTCGTGATGGTCACATGGTTGATAAATCATGTCGTCCAACAATGTTACATTATCGAAGTGGTTTATTGCAAATTTTAAAAACACTTGTATTTTCACCAATGCTTGTATTTGATACACGTGAAGAAAAACAAAATATTGTTGTTGAATTATTTAGTAGCTTCATTGAGAATCAAGTATGTTGATTTATATTTATTTATTTTTAATAATCAAGTATTAATTTATTGTTTTATATTATATTAGAATCATCCAGTAACGTCTGTTGACATTCGAATACAATCACAAAATATTGAATTTTATTCAGCAGCAATTGGTATTCAAGCTCACTTGTCTGGTTTACGATATTTGATGTTTCATTGGCCCATTATATCGGCCATTATTGGCATTAGTACAAATCTATTTTTCATAGCACTTGTTTGTATATTGTCTTATCTACGTTTTGCTCCTGAAGATAATGGTACAATTGAATTATTTACTTATAAAAAAGATAGCAAAGATGAATCGACAAATGATAAATGTAACTAAATTACTACAAATAATATTGATTTTCTTTTTTGTTGATTGGCTTGTAGCTCAAATGATAATGTAAATTATTGATTTTTAATGTTTTAGTGTCACTTGAATCATTAACAGTAAATGAAACTTTAATGTTGGATGATGTACAAAATTTCAGTGATGATATAACTGATACAAGTGATCATGATTCATCAATATCACGCTATATTGAAGAATTAAAACCAACTGATGAACCATCAACATCTGTAGATTAAATGTTGATATTTATTTTATCAAATGATAAATATTTACTCAGATAATCCATTAAAAGGTATTTAAAAAATTCAATTTCATTTCATAAAATTTTTAATTATTATTCAACAATGAAATATACAAAGTTTAATATAAAAAAAAAAAATTTATTATCAAGAAAATTTTTACTAGCAAATTTATTAAATTTTACATACTGCATGTTTTTTAATAAATAAAAATAAAAAATTGATGCTTATCAATCACGAAATAAAAAATTTTCATTTTACATAATAAAAATTTTTAAATTTATAAATAAATTTATCATTTTTTATTAAATATAAAAAACATATAAAATGATTAAAATATAAATAAAATGAACGAAAAAAAAATTTTTTCAAATCCAAATTTATATTTTTTGTATAAATCAACCTTTTTTTTTTGTCGTTATACATTTTTTTAATTTTTTATGTATACTTTGTTTGGGTAGAAAAAAAAATTGAGTGTATAAATTTAAAAAAAAAAAAATTATATATGTATAATAAAGAAGTTTAATATTGACACAAGTATTTTCGAAAAAAAAAAAAAAATACAATATAGAGTACAACTGTAATCATTTATTCGAGCACGCAGTCAATGGTGTACAGTATTCATAATACATGAATGCATACATGCATATAGATTTTGAAAGATTGTTTTCAAGTTGAAAGAAAAAAAAAAAATTGGATAAAACCCTAAAGCAGGTGTACAGGGTGTATTTTAATATAATTTATAAGCTTCTACTTTCAAATCCATTGAAAGGTCATTCAAGTATAATAATAAAAATCAAGACTACCTCGTATATTTATCTCTTCTCTTAACTTTTATAAATTCACATTGAAAAACCGCAGTATAATATGATAAAACCGGTTCTTTTTGTTTTTTTTAATTTTATTTTTTTACAAGTACACAGTCTACTTCATCGTCATCTCTCTACTCTACTGGTAATAGTGCGAATTTGAAGGGCTTCTTCTCTTGTTTTAATGTTTTTTTTTTTTTAAACCGAGATTCAGACAGGTGTTCACCAAGTCCCTTTACAGTGAAAGCATTAGTGTTTTACTGTAGTTACTTGTCTGCTAGTGTATGCATATATACTCCATACTTGTATTATCTTGATTCATTTTATTATCCTTTTTTTTTTTTATTATTAAAGTTTGTAAAGATTATCTCAATCGTAAAATTAATATTTTTAAAAAACTTTATATTTATTTGTATATTTTTTTTTTGATACATTTATTTTACTAGTTTATTTTATTGAATAATTTTTTTTTTATAAAAGGTACTTTGAGATTTTTTTTATATTTAAAAATAATAATAACAATAAGCTCTTAAAATAATGAGATGTTGATGGAAGTAATTAATGGTGGCTGGAAAATTACTTCTTTTGTGCAAAGTTTTATTTTTTTTTAGCAAATACTCATTAACATTGTAAGCCTCATTTACGAACAATTGTTTATAAATACAAGAACAAAGATTTGTACATTACACGCAGCCCTCATATTTGATAGTATATATATATTTCTATTTATTTAACTATAGTTTTATAATACAAGTGTACTTGATTTCTATAAACCACGCAAGCGTGATGCTATTTTTTTTTAACTGGCAATTGATTTCATATTGATGTTTTAATTCAAAGCAACTATTTTCCATTAACTGAAAATCGATTATTTTAATTTTTTAAATTACATTTTCAATTTATAGTTTTTTTTTTCTTTTTTTAATTTAAAAAAATAGTAGGTTTTTTTTTTCATGTACTAAGTGTTTCATGGAGAATATATGAAACTAAATATATTAACTCAAATTGAAGTTTAAATTAATTCTCTTTTCAAGTTGAATACATAATATATATGATATTTTAAATATAAAAATCGAGCTTATATTTTTAAGTAATTAATAATTATATATATACTACTTTGTATTTTTAAAAATCATTCAAAAAAATTTCATCTATATATTTAAATTATTGAATGAAAAAAAAAAAGAAAAAACTAAAATCGTCCATTTTCCATTGACTAGTATGTCTCATCTATAAAAATATAAAAAAAAAAATAATAATCTTGTTTGTCATATTTTATGATTGATTGAAAAATAATAATAATAATAATAATAAATATAAATAAAAAATATTATTCTTCAATAAAATAGAAAGAAAAAAAAAATTGATTTAAAAATATTTTTTCAATATTTGTCATGCCTCAAGCATTGCAAAGTTTTTCACGTCTTGTATATTTTTGCCTGGAATGCAATAACTGTTTCTTGGCAAGTTTTTCGTTGATTTTATATATAAAAGTAAAAAGACCATTGTGGTTGAGAAAATTCATCGGATAAAGTTTATTCAATGAAATTTTATACCCACTCAAATATAACACTAACTTTAATGTTTTTGAATTATGAATAATATACCAAATTACAATTTTATATAATAACTTTTATAATAATTTTAATGTTAATCAATTCAAGTATATATATATAAAATAGTGTTAAAATTTATTCATGTTAATTTACTAGATATCATTATATATATCAATAAATTAAATACATGCAATATTTAAACAAGTAAGTTTGTTTAGTTCATGATAAGGTATATTACATTTTAAAAAATAAAATTATAAAATTTTCTTCTTCAAAGTATAACGTTCTTGTTTGTTTCACACAAAAGAGATTATACGTTAACGAACTTTGAGTATCACAGCTTACTTGTTTTGTCATTATGTTGTCTTTTACACAAGGATAACACAACAACATCACTTGTTACGTGACCCATCGAAAAGTTTACCAATGTAAAAACTCATTTCATTAAAGTATAAGATAAGTAACAACAAACGAAAAACATATAACCAAAATCAATATAATCAAATGATAAATTGAATTTTATATTAAAATTTTATTCAATTAAAACCAGAAAAATAAAATTTTATATATCAAATAGTAAATTGAAATACCAGTAATAAAATGGAATATTTTTTTTTTTTAATTTACTCCTGGTCTTTGTTGTCATTATCATCATCATAATATCATATTTAACTCATCATCACAGATGATAGTGACTCTCTATTATCACAGCATGACGTCCAAGTTTTCATTGTTCATTATGAAATCTTCAATAAACCCTCTTATTCAACAATGCCCCTGTCTGATGATATACTGATCAAGTATCATCATCAGCCAACATTTCATTTCAATTTTATTTTTTTTTCTTTCATCCAACAAAAATATTATCAAGTCCAATAATAATCGCTCATCTTCATGTACGAATAAACAAGTAATGGAATTATATTTAAATATTTTTTTTAAAATAATTATTATTATAGTTTTATAAAATTATTTATTATATTTATCATCAAAGTCAATATATAATTTTATAAATTTAATGAAATGGAAAAATAAATAAATACCGAGAATGAATAGATATTATTCAATTCTCCAAATTCAAAAGGAGTAAAAGGATTTAAAAGAGAAAAAAATAAATAACAAAATGTTCAAGATATTATTCACAGTTGTCGAAATAGTGAGAGAAATGAGAAATATTTTTTAATTACATAAATAGGATGCAAGAAAATGAGATGGTTAATTCATAAAGTTGACAGTCACTGGTTTATAAATGTGGACCTGGATTTGTGGCATCAGCATCAGCAGTATCACTCCTTCTTTTTTGTTCCCTTTATATATATATATACAGAGAGAGAGAAGAGTTAATTTCCCCTCAATATATATAATATTATCCCTACTATATATTTTAAGAGGAAACTTGGCTTTCTTTGATTTTTCATCTTTCTCATTTAGCTCCATTTTTATTTCTCTTTCTCATCCATCAGCGTTATAATACATAATATCCTTTTGCCTCTTTTTCATCTCTTGCACACACCCTGTAGCTGGACTTGTTCATCGAACCGTATACAACCTTTACCTGAAACCACCACACGACAGGTGCCAGCAATATACGCAGCAAAATAATGAGCCATGATATTTATAGAAGTAAGAAGTGACTTGAATCTTCAACAGCAGCAGCCAAACTTGCTTGAGAATATTATCTCTCTCTCTCTTTTAAACTTCATATTCACATTATATATAATGTGCTCTCTATAATATTAGCCATCACAAAGCACAAAGGATATTTTTAATGAAAAATGTTAAAAAAAAAANATCAACTTGTGGTTTTTACTTGAATCATCAGCAAGACTCCTGAATAAAGGTGAGTCTTGTATACCTTGCTCTTCATCCCTCTCTCTACACCTTAAACTTGGTGGCGTCAATGTGTTATTTACTTAATATATAATACGAGAGTCTCTCTAACCGGTCATACTGCTACACTCTATCTCTTTTGCTGACACCGACCTTCGGTATCCAGTTTTTTTTATCCTGAATTCTTTATGATATATATATACATTTTTTTTTTTTTTTCTTATGCTTTCAAATGAGAATTATTATTATTATAGTATATATGAGCAAATGTCACTCGTATATATTTGATGATGAAAGAAAAAAAAAGAATAGACAAAAAAATTCACTGAAAAAAAAATTTCATTTAAGGTAAAATATTTTTTTTGATTATTCAGCGTATATTAGATGAGTGATTATAAAAAAAATAGCAAGCATGTTGAACACTTTAATCGAAATTTTTTTATAATTAAAAAATTTTTTAAATTTTCAGAAACTATGTACATTAAATGTGTCAATATTGTCTTAATTATCAGTATTATATTTTTTTTTTTTTATAAATTAATTTTGCTAATATGATTTAAAATAATATACAATAAATTTTTACATTAAATTAAATATAACATTTTAATTTAATAATATAACGGAAAAAAAATAAAATTTTTTTAATTATTATTTACGATTAGTAATTTATAATAATAATAATAATTCATAAAGCAAAAAATTTTTAAAAGTTTAAACAATTTTTTTTCCGATAAATATTTGTTGCACAGTATTTTTGTAATGTCCATTGAATAAAGGACATTTTCAAAAAGTAAAAATATTTTTTTTTGAATTTTCTACTGATGCATTTATTTATAACAATAATAAACAATCGGTAACATATACTAGCGTGTGATCGACCGCACGACACTCAAGATGTTTATTATTGTTGTAAACAAATGCATCAGTAGAAAATCAAAAAAAAAATATATTTCACTGCCTAAAGATGCCGTCCATTTAATGGACATTACAAAAATACTGTGCAACAAATATTTATTGTAAAAAAAATATTGAAAACCAAAAGACGTGTGAGAAATTATAATTTATAATATCGTCGATTACATATATATTATTAAAAATGATTTTTTTTATTTTATTGAAATGTAAATTTTTATTTTTTACTCAAGATAAATTTATAATTGAATAATTAAAAATAAAAATTTTAATTAAATCATAATAAACAATTTAAATGACCTTTTTTTTATTTTTATTTTTTTTGATATGAATTTTGATGTTAGCATTTAAATTATTGAATTTTTGTGCAAGTGGCTTAATAAAAAATAATAAAATGAAATTGAATGGAAAAAAAATTGTATTGTATGATTTATTGATATAATTTTTTTTGAATTTTACTGTAGGTCAGTATGATCTTGTTGCTGGAGTCTTTTTGATTCATAAAGTTTGAATTGAGTACTCAATAAAATCTATACATTCTACATCATTGTTTTTTGAGTACATCTCAAACTAGAATATACTTGAAATATTTTTTTTCTATCTACTCGACTGTTAACACAATGTTAAAACAATGACTTGTGATTCTTAAGAAAAACCTTTTTTTTTTCTTCATAAATTTTCAAGTTGATTACCACTGAATTGATTTTATATAATAAAAAAAAAAATAAATATATACTTGTTTATTGTTGATGCAGAATATTTGATACAAAAAATATTGGTTTTTTTATTTTTTTACGATATATAAAAATTTCATATTGCATTTACAAGTTATTCAACGAAAAACAAAAGAAAATATTCATATCACTTGTACATGATAGAACATTGTCGATTTCAATGTATTGAAAATAAAAAAAAATAAATAAATAAAACATTTTATTTTGATGAATTTTAAATATTTTAATGTATTGACATTTTCTTTTTTTTTTTTTTTCTTTATGTAGCAGATAAAACCTCAGATAAAACTTTATTAATAATGTAATTGCAGGGAAAATAATAAAAATAAAAATTGTTAATATTAAAAATTATATAAATATTTTAAGTAATTAAAAAGAATTTATATAAAAATAAACATATACATTAAAACAAATAAAAGGCATAACTTTTATTGTCAATACTGTGTTAAATATAATTTTCTAAGGGAAGTAAACAATAAAATTATTTAGTGGAACTTGTCACTTGTAGTTTATATAACAACTTTATACAACAGTTGATAGAGTAAACAGAAAGACTGTGGTGCAGCTCCTTTTTACGTTTCTATGAACATTTATGAGATCAAAAAGTAACGATTAGATAAAATCTTTGAATCGTGTTTTTGCGAGTAAACAGTTTCATTTGGGTGGTGGTTTATACTATATATATTTACTATGACGATGTTGGTAACTTGAAAGATTTAACCTTTCACATGTATACATATATATAGGGATCATTGTAAGAGGCGTAAGTTTGTGATGATATCTTTTAAATAAACGTTTGCTTACTTATGCAGTGTAAGGGTAAGGTGTCTACTCATCACGACAACTCATGCGAGCTACGAAAAAAAAAAAAANAGTAACCTGCCAAGCAAGATGAGACATAATTTCATATCACTGAGATAAAAAATTAAATAGAAAAATTTTAAAAATGCCAACAATCATGTCAAATAAAATGAAAGAAAAATAAATAATAACGATTTGAATTTAGTAACAAACAAGTAAAATATTTTTAAATTTAAGTGTGGAATTTTTTTTGTACATTTTGAAAAAAAAAAAACCAAGATATTTTATACAGCATCACAGACATTCCAGTGTCCAGAAATTGAGTATATATTTAAGCTATTTCATGGTATTTTAATTAAGATATTTTCGACATATTTTTTATTTCTAAAAAGCTTCAATTAAATATATCTTTACTTGCAAATTCTTGAATTTAAAAATATTCAAACAATTGCAGATTTTTGTCAAATAATTTTATCAACAAAATATTATT